>VZTV01104039.1:1417-11598 GCA_013400875.1 Anhinga rufa | reverse complement strand
TTTATGTTTTATAGAGATAATGCAATTCAGTGAATAATACATTGGGGGACTGAAATAATAGTGTCTAAACTTTTTTTTCTCTCATTTTTCTACATTAGACATGATATTTACCCTCTTTGTGCTTAAGACTCCAAAGCTTTAAGAATGGGGATCCATGGTTCAAAGCATTAAGCATTACAACATTCTTACTTTGGTTGTTGACTGATTATGTGCTTGTAATTCTACTGCCTTCAACCAGGTTCCCCACAACAAGGGGTTGCAATCATATCTGTCACATAAAGAAAAAAGGTTTGATATGCTCTGTTAAATTCATGGGGAGATAGAAATTGTTAATGTTATGTCCTGTAATGAGGAAATAAAGAAAAGTAGTGAAAAAATAAGGGAGAATGAGAGGGCAGTGGGAAAACACTTTTGGGATGGCTGGATGAAGACAAACATATACAAATAAAGATTACTGATACATAGGTTGCTGATGCTTATTGCAGTATTACTAATACTTATTAGAAAGAGATATTGACAGCTAACAATAAAAGTCAGTAGAAAACAGAAATTTAAACATAAGTGAAATATCGAAGATTAATAACTTTGTCATGGAAGACGTATTAACTACCTCTCCTTGCAAAATTCATTGGTCCCATGGGAAAACTTCTTGGCACCTAGGGCAAGGTCAGCCCACCACAGACATCAAGCAGTTTGCACCTGTAATGCTTATGGCTAGTTTCTGCTAGACCAGACTGGTCATGACCACCCTATCTAACACTTGATATTAGGAATATTTAGGCTCATGTTTACACCTGTATGACTCCAAGAAGTAATCAATTTTATTTTATTATTTTATTTTATTTTACTTTTTTTCCAGTTCAAATTATATGAAATTATTTGAAGATTATGTTACAGTCAGTCACAAAAGTGTTTTTTTATAGCTGAAAGTAATGGCATATGTTGCATGTTTTTGCTTATGATATAAAACCTTATAGTATATGTTAAAGGATGTTGAGATAACCACCGTGGCCTCTCCTTCTCTTGGGCTGACAGAGGCAGAAGATCACTATCGCAGCACACACATGACACTCTCTAGGTTTACAAACACACATACATTCATGGATCCCCTGAGCACCCTCACAACCCCTCTGCCCACTTGGCACCCCTGCCCCGATCCCAGCCCCTCTTACCTGCCTCATGGGTTCCCTACTCACCGTCTGGTCCATCTCGGTGCTTGCTGCAAACACACAGCACTCACATACTTGTCCCACAGGCACCCCACGCTCACAGGTTCCCCCTAATACCAGCACAGACACACTCCTGCTTGATATCCCTGCTTGGACCCAAGGCCCTTATACTCACTGGTGATTCCAGCTAGAATTTTGTTAGTGAATACATATGCACACACCATGCACACCAGGGCTGGGGAAGATGCAGACACTCACACCCCTCCAGCACCCAGCACCAAGCACACTGGCTGGGACCTGTGGTCCTGCTTCAGCCATCAGCATGGAGACCCTCACTCTCCCTTCCCCTGCACTTTGCCTCATCATTTGGCACAGTCTCACTGCTCCTGTTTAACATCCTGTACCACCCATGTTTGCAACCTCATCCATTGCAAAGTGTTGGTTTGCCTGCAGTTTCCTGATAGCCCATCAATTAGTGTGACTGAGCAGGTTTGTTTCTGGTTATTGTTTGTTAACTTTAATTGGTCAGGTTTTATGACTCTGCTTCCTTCCCTTTCCTTATCCTCCCAACCGAAAAAATAAACATTCTCACACCCCCACATACTTTTATCTATTTGTGTCACTGACCAGGTTTGTTCTTGTCATGACCTCCCTTATCATGTGTCGGTCAGGTTTCTCTCTGTATGTTCTGGTTTGTGGTTCCTTTAACCATATACCCTTAAAGGAGCAGATATACTCCTCTTGCATATGCTTACAGTATAAGCTAACATTTCTTTATTAAGAACAGTCAAAAGACTAAGATTCAAGAGTGAAATGGGAATCTAACATGACAGTATGTGATTTGTTTGTGACTGATAAAAGGACTGAAGCCGTCCAATTTTCCAGTTATAGCAAAATTGGAATTGGAATAGAAATGCCATTGGAATGTATAAGTGATAAAGACTGGACTTGACATTGATTCCCAGGGTAGAGAGGCTCTGTCTAAACTGTGTGTTGGAGAAGACTACTTGCAAATCCCTTAGCAATGCACATGCCCTAGCAACATCCTAAAAGCATCCTCAAAAAAAACCACACAAAAAAAAACCCCAAAACCAAAACTCTAGGAAGATGGGAGGTACTGCATAGTAAGCTGCCTTCTGAACAAATGTCTCATCAAAACACTATGCAGCCCTTGTAGAGAAATGGCTAGATACAGATGAAGAGCAAACATTGTCCTAGGCATCTTCCTTGGAAATGCCAGGGCCCTGAGGACAACACTGGGTCTTACCAAACCTGATCAGCCTCAGCTGGGGCCTCCCCTCACCAACAGGATCAGGAGCCCTATTTCAGCTCAACCCTGCACACCCAGTCCTTGCCTGAGCCAGGTTTTTGGTATACTTGTGTACTGGGTGTAGGTAGCAAGGTTTGGTTTTGGCACCGGAGGGCTGCAGAGGCGGCCTCTCTGAGAAGAGGCCATGGCTGCCCCATGCTGGACACAGCCAGTTCCAGCTGGGTCTGACTGACCCCCTGCAGGGCACAGCTGAGCCCCTTGGCCAAGGTGGTGGTGCCTCAGGGAAAAACTATTTAAGAAAGGCTAAAATGCTGCCTGAGAGAGAGGATGGAGGAAAAATAAAAGTGTGAGAAACAGCTCTGCAGACACCAAGGTCAGTGAAGAACAAGGGGTAAGAGGTTCTTCAGGCACCAGAGCAGAGATTCCCCTGCAGACCATGTAGAAGAGCTTGGTAGAGCAGATATCTACCTGCAGCCCATGGAGGTCTCCATGCTGGAGCAAGTGGTTATGCCCTGTGACCCTATGGAGAGCCCATGCAGAAGTAGGCTCCTGGCAGGAGGAGTCCACGCAGGAGCAGGTTTTCTGGAAGGAACTGTGTCCTGTGGGAGATCCACACCAGAGCAATATGTTCCTGAAGGACTGTACCCCGTGGAAAGGACCCACATTGGAGGAGAGGAAAAGTGCAAGGAGGAAGGAGTGTGAGGAACAGACGTGTTATCAGCTGACTGCAACCTCCTTTCCCCATCCCATTGCACTGGTTGTTGGGAGAAAGGTAGAGGAGCTGGGAATGAAGTAGTGAAGTTGAGCTTGGGAAGATTGGGTGGGTGGGGTGGGGGCAAGGTGCTTTTAGATTTGTTCTTATTTCTCATTGTCCTACTCCATTTAATTGGTAATAAATTAATTTCCATAAGTTGAGTCTGTTTTGCCTGTGACGGTAATTGGTAAGTCATGTCTCTGCCTTTATCTTGAGCTTTTCCATCTTAATTTCTCCCCCTGTCCTGTTGAGGAGGGGGAGTAAAAGAGACTGGCTGGCTGTTGTGGTTTAGCATCTGTCAGCAACTAAGCACCATGCAGCCACTTGCTCCCCCAACCCCCAGCTAAAACCAATGTCAACATGCCACAACTTGTCTTCAGCCCTGACTCCTGGATGGACCTCAGGTGTAACCTTGTCTCCAGTCTCTGACCCCACCTCTGGCCCTATTTCTAGCCCTGTTTCTGGCTGCTCCTGTCAGGACTCCCTTGACCAGGTCCCTGCCCTGGCTTGCTCCACACCAGAAGTTTCAGGGGCTCAATGGCACCCCACACCCTGACCCCCCTCATGGGGCAGCACTGCCCCTGCTGAGAGGACAAAATATATAACCATGATGTGGAGAGAAGAGGAGGGAGCGTCACTGGGAGGGAAATACTGAAGATAGAATAGTGAAAAAATAAGGGACTTTCAGAAAGCAATTTACTCTGTTGGAAGCTTGAACAGAATTTTTAGTGGGTGAGATGACATTGCAACCATTTTGGGAACAAAATGTCTGAAAATAAGCTTCTGTAGTGTGTTCATCACCTTACTAACTGGAAGAAAGATAAATCATAGCCTTGTCAAGGGAAAAAATGAGAGTTTCTGCAGGATTAAGCGTTTACTTTCCATCTGGATAAAAAAAAAATAATATCTGTAGATACTAAGGTATATGTGAAGAGAGAGATACTGTTGCTCTTAATGGGACGAAACATAAGAAAATATTTTTAACTGGATTAATAGAGAAGAACATAATAACCACAAAAAAGGAGTTCTAATGTAAAAATATTAGGCAGAGTTAGGCAGAGCTGAAGAGAAAACAGAACAATATCAGATACAAGGATCCATCTTTACTGAGATATTGCAATAAGCATATCATTATAATATCACATCAAGAACTCTGCAAATGCTCATCTCCTAACAACCCACACAATGAAAGTGAATGCTTTAACTCCTGCTGCTCAGAGTAAATTATACTAACTTGAGTTCATATTCTTATTTGGAAATACTAAGAATTGTCTTCAACATATGTTTTTGGCAAATATAAAAATTAAGCAATTCTTGTTCAATTACAAGTGTCTTATAGAATGTTTATAACTAAAGTTTTGCAGAAAAATGATGCTGATAATGCAATGACTTTGTATTTCCTTCAGAGAAAAAGATTGCCCCAACAAAGATTTTGTGATAAATGTGAGACAGCAAATTGTTCCTACACTATAGTGTCATTATCATGGAGATTAGTGATCTCTGTGATTAAGGTTACCTCCAAGATTCCTGATAAAGCTTTGCTCCAATGTCTTTAAGACTTCACCCTTGAAAATTGCTTTGTCTTGGTAATAGCCAGCTATAATCTCATTGCAAAAAAGCATGTTTTTTAAGGATTGAAAAAAATGAAAAATTCATATGCTTTACCTTTTAATTGTAAAATAACTATTGAAAATGTTGTTTCAAAATAATATATCTTAATTTTACCATAGGTAAAGTAGCTTCTTACAAGTCCTTTTAACATTTTTTTTCTACACATCTCTCCTTGCATACTTACGTGGGATCTATTGTTCCACAGTTAAATCATGGTCCTTTATTTTCAATAGAAAAAAAAGTAAATACAGAGTAAAGAATACATCAAAGAAATCCAATTTTAGTGGTATTTACCATTCTACTTAGAAATCAAGAAATCAATAAATCTCAAAGATTCATATTGGAATTCTTTGTCACGTTTCATTGTGAGTCTGGCTATATTTTATTGAAAATATATAAGAAAGTTTTAAAAATACATTTGTAATTAAAAAGAAAAAAGTAATTTACAAAGAATATTATTCTTATATTGAATAGCTTGGGAACTTATCCTATTGCTCTGATGCTGAGTAAAAATTTCTGTCCAGATTTCTTCACAGAAACATAACTGATTAAATGTTCTTTTTCTTGTACTGATAAGTGCAAAATCTTATAAAACATACATATTCTCCATATTTTACATGTACACATACACCTAAGGGGCTTATATGTGAACTGCTCAGGAGTATAGACATCTCACACAGGCCAAAGTATTGTGAGCGATCTTTCTCTGCAACAATTTAGATCAAGTATCTTACTGAATAAGATCTAGTAAGCATCCATGAACTTGGTATGTAATCAATAAACTGAAAGTAAAACCCTGATATACCTCTTCCTCCTCACCAAGGGAATCTAAGGGGAAGGAGCCCCAAGAAATAAAAATATCCTGCTAACATTAAGTGGAAAGAAGGGGCAATAAAAAAAAAAATAATGATACTGATGTTCTATTATGTATCAGAGGCAATTCGACTAAAAGATAGTCATGTTATAAACTGAAAAAGTTTCTAATTTACCATAGCTTTTGGTCTAGCAAGCTGTAAGTAACCATCCCTGGGGTAAGTACTCATTGTAAAGTAAGGCTCAAACTTCCAGGATTGACACAAATTGCAGCCTAGAAAGGAAAGGAAGAAGGCAGTAGACTTTGTGTAAGGAATGAGGTAGAAGAAGCTGTTTAAGATTTTCTGACCAACTGGGAGACTGGAGGAGCTGTTCGAGAATCCCCTATCCATGGTAGGATGGGGTCAATTGTCAGTACTAGAGATAACCTCGCTTGTAGGTGACATACTGAACCTTAGCAGTGCTCTTGTGGTTAACCAGAAGAGAGAGCAATGTGAGCAGCTGTTTGCATGAGTGAAGAGCAGAGCATGCAGCAGTCAGCAGAAACAGCAGGAGGCAGAACAAAAAGTTGCAAGGAACATGGCAAAGCTTGAAAGGGTGGCCCACAAAAAAAATCAGAAAGAAGCAACTTGTGGCATCATTCAGAACCAATTGATCCCATAAGTTCATTTGTGTTCTTAAATTGAGCTTTGATATAAAGGATGGGGAATTTTTTAATTATTATTGTTTTATTGCAACAAGACAAAGTTCCCACCTAACCTAGAGGTTGCCTTATTTTGGGAAAAAGGAAGCTAACAGTAGTTGTATTTTTAGCATTTATATTGTACACCGACTTGTTCTATCACCTTATTGATGTTTTTTTTTCTTTAGGACACTTGCTGGTGTTCCCACCCAAAACATGGAAAGATTAGATCAAACTTCTTGATGTTCAGCTCATGGTTATGAGTGAAGAAAATTTGGTTTATTTTTCTCATGTTTTTGGATGGGAAATCTAGACAGTGTTTTAAAACTGAACCGGGGTGATGGTGTTAGCTATCAATTTTTGGCAGAGTGGTTCCATATTCAAAGCCTACAGTCACAAATCTGAACTGCAAAGTCATGAAAATAGTCCAGTGAGATGACCAGCCCATACTAAGTCCACAGTTAAACTGATGGATGATAACTGATCAGTGAAAATTTAGTCTGGGGAGGATACAATTGCAATATCAATGTCCAAGTTGAAGGGTTTCATAGGTGCATCATGTTAAAAAAAGGGAGCTTGTTATCTTAGGTCCCACCAATGATAGGTCTATGGTACACTCCGTAACCCCCCTCAGTCTCAAAACTAAACCTGAACTTGATTTAACCCATGAAAAAAATACTTCTCAACTAAAATGATTACTTATATGTGACATGAAGACTTTTTCTGTCATTTGAGGGTGTTGTGCAACACTTCCTGTTTTAAATAAATTTTTACTGGTATATTTTAATGTTTTTCGGTTGGCTTGTTTTCCGAAATTGAATGGAAGCCATGAAAATTTATGGGTTTTGGGGAAATCACATTATTTAAAAAAAAAAATCATGTCAAATTAACTTTAATTTCTTGGTTCTTTTAAATTTCTCCCTTGTATTTCTCCAACACAAATATATCTAATGAGAAAAATGTAACATAAAGAGCATGAGACAGACATACTTCATGGGAAATACAGTTTAGGTCTCTTGTTTTCTTAATCAAATGCTTAGTACAGTCATATACTTAGGAAAGGCAGTGTAGAACATCAGTACAGATTTGCACCTCCTTTTGTACCTCTGAACTAAACTTCAAAGAGGTGTTACTTCTTCACCATTTTACCTATTAGCTAGCTCTGGCTGTATGGGTAGGGCTTCTTTTTGCTTGTTTGTTTATTGTTCTTTAATCAATCTTCTCATGTTTCTAGCTCTCCTAACCACCTTTCTTTTAATTTGACATTATACTTTGCAGCTGCAATAGCAACTCACTCTTTAGCATCCAACTTCTTTGTTGAACTTGACCTTTTAATTGAATTGAAAAATGGGATTGCTTTTCAAAAAGAAAGCATCTAAGCTCAAAAGATACTCTGCTTGAACATATAAAGTATTATATAGTGCAAATTTTTCTAAAAAATTTAGTCTTAGACTACCTCACATTGGTTACGTCAAAATAACCTTAGATATAATGTGCTTCAGTTCTGTACCAAGGTAAGAATATAAGCTTTCAGCACCACCTCCCCTTCCCTTCCAGAGCCCTTACTGGATAGTTGTGAAGACAAATTGTTTGTGAAGTGCTCAAATATATTAGTGGGGATTGCTATAAGGATGTCCATAACAAAATCAATAACTCTGCCTTCAGAGTAAGGCTTAAATAGTGTACAATAGTTTGGCTTGAGGCCATACCTTGAACAATGAGAATAAAAGAGAAATATTGAGTAGCTGGGCATTAAGTGAGGACCATCTATCCTGTGCAGTGAATGAGAAAGGTCCAGGAACAGAACATCCCAACCTTCTCTTTTGAAATGACATTGCCTTTTATTTTAAAAACAGTGTATTGCATAATATATAAGGTAAGGAATATAGACAGGAAAAACAACGTAGAATTATGCAAATATACATCATGCATATGCAGTAAGGTTATCAGCCATTTTACTTCTCACTTTTTCCTAGTTTTTTATTCTTTTTTGTTTTCTACAACCTGATTCATTGTATTCTTTCCAAGATGACTTAAAGTAATGATTCCCTTTTTGTTTCCATTGGACTTAAATCTAAGTGCATAGAATGTGATGACAAATTCTGTCATCTAGAATGTGGTGACAAATTCTCTAAACTGGACACCTAAGGAATCAGAACTGGAGGGCTCACCATGAGAAACACCTGTACTACCTTTAAGACTATGCTATAGAATGTCAAGCCACAATATGCTGAGGGCTGGCCAGCTCCATGCAGGCTTTAACCTGTCTTCTGGACCATGTTCCACTGAGCAGTATAGATTTATTTTAATGATGATGGATTTGGTATCTGAAGTAGATTTCTTTCCTGATTCTTCCCCTAGGGAAAATGTTACATATTCTTATCTAAACTAGTGTTGACCTTGTTTTAGACATCTAACTCTGAATTAGTTAACTAATTAATTCCTGTTATAGTCAATAGAGGAAATAGAGTAGCTCTAGAGGATAATTAATCTCATCCTGAAGTAGGCCACATAAAATACTCTATGCTTACTGTTATATCTTTCCAGTTGCATTGAAAGAAGTGTGGTGACTAAGTCTAAGCCAGATGTCTATCTGTAAAAAGTATTAGATATCCTGAGATGGTGTCTCACCTTGGTCTCTATGAATTGACTCCACATGTTATTTGACAAAGAAACTACATAATATCATGCATTTGTATTTAAGAGAATATGTTTTTAATGAAAACACCAGTTTTCATTCTCCTTTTTAGAAAACTAGACAGTTTTCTGTAGATACAAGTATTTCATTCCTGCTTTAAAATATGTTCCATACCTTGATTAGTTAAGGAATAGGCAAGTGTTTTCAGCTTTAGTCCAACAGCTTTGTATTATGCCCCTTTTAATGCATGGGGTATGTCTACCTTAATTTTTAAGGAGATAAAAGATATCAGGTGTATTCTTAAATTTATGGCAATTAAACACTGCTTTTCAGTTCCTTACATTGAAAATCTGTAAAATAAATAAGAAGTTAATATTAATGAGATTTCTAGTAAGCACAGAATGACATTTCTGAATAAAACCAGGAGCTTTTCTCAGGAAAATGAAGGTAAATGAGGACTTTGGATATAGGTTAACCTTAATCTATTAATTCTACCATTTTACAATAGGAAGTAAATACCAGAAAAAAAAAAAAAACAACACAACAAACCAACAACCAAATAAACAAACAAACAAAAAACAAAAAACACACAACACTTTGCATAGAAATGGCTTCATTTGTCTGTAAGCCTTCCACTGAAAAGGAAAAAGAACAAGTTGCCATACTTGTATTCTTAAGTGATAGAAAAGGTAATCCTTTATAATGTAGATAATCACAACTATAAAAAACTAATACCTCTAGAAAGAATGAGGATTTCAAGTGGAATGAGATTTTTGGTATCACTTTAGGAATTGAAGGACTTTCATCTAAGACTTAGGCTGAGAGGACTAATATATGAAAGATTAACGGAGCAAAATATGCAGATTTAATGAAAAAATTTGTTAGGAAGTGTCATGACAATTGTCAAGAAGTAAGGCCAACTGAATTATTCATTATAAATACTATTAATTACAAATTTTGTCCTTTTTTCTATCTGTGAATTGCTTGCAAACTAATGCTGAGTCTGTGAATATATTCGTTATTCATATGTATTTGCCTATGGCCTGTTCACAGCTGTTCACATTAACTAGTCATTATTTGTTATTTTTAGTGTATGATTGCTCATCTTATATGGTATTGTTTTTGCTCCCAGATTGGCTCACACTGTGCTATACTAAATAAGATAACAAAGAATAAGAGATAATGGTGAATTATGACCGCCATCCTATGAACAAATTTTAGACAAATAATCATTTGTACTAACT
>VZTV01104038.1:0-86148 GCA_013400875.1 Anhinga rufa | reverse complement strand
GGGTATATTCTACTTGGAAGTCAGTTTTCTCCATTTATCAGTTAGAAAAAGGATTTCTACCTAACAAAAGGTGTATTAGAACATTAGTAAATAACATTTTTGTTTCTTGTACAGCTTTGCAGTAAAGGTGCTGCTATAGACAATCCCGTTGAGTCATCTCCAGAAGATATTTCCAGTATCAGCAGTTTCATTGAGACAAAGCTTGTAACCTGCTACTTAAAACTGGGGAAGCCTGACGAAGCTCTGAATCATTCACACAGGTAAGAACAAATATTGATTAGATACACTGCTAAGACTGAAATCAAAAATTAAACATGACTATGAAAAAACCCTGTGCAGGAAGAATCAGTCTAATAATGAGAAAAGAGGAATCAATAAAACCCAACTTTCACATGGCACTGATGTTTAGATTGGACTAATTCTCAAAATCTGAGTCGTTAAGCCTCAATGGCCATGTAAACATTTCCTGCTTTGATAATGCAGTAGGTAAGGGTATGCAGGTGAGTCACGTACATGGTTCAGGGCACCCTTAAGATTGAAGCTAGACAAATGTAAACATGCTCAGCCTTCTATGACAGTAATGATATTATGATCTCTTGATCTTTTTCAAGCCAGATTAGGTCCAGGATGGCTTCGAATTATTTTCATTACATAACTCCTCATGGGCTCGCTTGTGATCCACATCAAAGACCAGCACCACCAACAATGCATAAAGAAGCCAGAAACAAAACTTGCACATGGTGGAGATTAAATTCCCATTAGTGTCCGATGAGTAAGATTTTGCTGGGTTTATGCTGCCTTTAATTAGCATTCGGGCATATCAGTAGTTTCTGTTACTGAGGTCTCTGTTCTTTTTTTCCCTTGTAGGAGAGGTACTAGGATGGACACTGCAATTAGTGCAGGGTGAGGATTTTTTCCATACAGTCATCTCAAATGAATGTAACCTCCCACGGGAGGTTTAGATTGGATATTAGGAAAAATGTGTTCGCTGACAGAGTGGTCAGGCCCTGGCACAGGCTGCCCAGAGAGGTGGGGGAGTCACCATCCCTAGGGGTGCTCAAACAACCTGTAGACATGGCACTTCAGGGCATGGTTTAGGAGACATGGTGGTGTTGGGTTGATGGTTGGACTTGATGATCCTAGAGGTCTTTTCCAACCCTAATGATTCTGTGATTCTATGATTTTAACTACAAAAGAATAGCTACAGCAAAAGAGGAGGCACATGCGTGTGCCTGATGCCCAGGAGACAGCGGTGAAGAATATCGCATCGGTATAGAAATGCGATGCCATCGTGGCAGCGGGTTCGTTTAGCTACATGCAAAGTCACGGGAAGCCTGAGAATCCTGACTTAACGGCAAGGTCTTTGTCTCCCCACTCGTCCCCACCCACTTCCCAAGCGCTTTCTGTCTGTAAAGCTACGCCTACCTGGAGCCTATCCACAGTGTGGGAGTGCATCCTTGAGACCAGTTCCAAGTACCAGCTGGGTCAGGGTCCTGAATGCCCGTGAGTGGTTAGAGAACAGTAGGTGCTCTCCCAGGGCACATCTAGCAGGCACACAAACTGTGCTCCTTTCAGGTGGAGTAGTCTGTTAGGTGAGCCAAAGCATAGGAAGTGGAGGAGACACGGAGATTCCCGTTAAAAATAAATAAAAAATAAAAACAACGAAAAAAATGCACTCCTCATGCAAACTAAAAACTAACCACATTTTTTCATGACTTCTCAAAGACCACGTTAGAGAAGAAAACAAAAAACATATAAAGTTTTACTGGACTACTAACTTTTGGAAAAATTGTAAAGATTGCTCTCTAATTCTAACTGTGATTTCCAAGAGCACTAAAATAAGGAAGATATTTGGACACTATAAATACAACTAGAACAGGAAATACTTTTCTTTACCTCCTTTAAAGTATCTTGATTTCAAAACAGTAAGAGGTATTGACCCCAGTGCTACAGAAACTAAAGCCTATTCAGATATGCTTTGGTTTCAGTTGTCTTAAAACAGAAACCATGACTTACAGAGAAAATAAATGCAGTTAGATTGAGATCACTGGAAAACTGAAGGAGGAAAAAAAATCTTCACTCTTCTTTCATGTATAATTATAACAATTTGTTCTTAACTCCTTTAGTTACATAGCACAAAGAAAAGTGGCAATCAGTAATGCCTCTTTTCAATATAATTCATTTAATAACTTGCAGAATGGGAATAAATCTACTGACCATGGTTGTCAAATCGTAAAATGCAGGAACTGATACAATAGTATGGCAGTAAAAAAAAATATTCTGAGGCATAATAAACATAAAGGCAAAACTTGAAATATAATCAATA
Organism: Anhinga rufa; assembly: GCA_013400875.1. NCBI lineage: Eukaryota > Metazoa > Chordata > Aves > Suliformes > Anhingidae > Anhinga > Anhinga rufa. Next base: position 83,822 of record VZTV01104038.1, on the reverse strand, counting down.
GCTATATTTTTCAAAAAGAACAAATAAATTACTCCAAGCTCTCCTTCTAAAAATAGCTTGCTGCCATCAGCTAACTAGTGCGTATACAATTTTTATTCCCATTGAGTTTTTATGTCATCACCACATTGTAATGGTTTGCTGGTAATCCTTTGGCGTTAATCATGAATCCAAATTAAAATATTCGTTTCTGCATTTATTTGCATTTACTGAACTATTCTTTCTTTAATTTCATGTAAATTTAACAGCTCCTGCATTCATTTCTGAAGCCTTATTAACCAAAAATCAGCCTTAATATTCTCACACATAGTTGTATCAAATAGATAGAAGCAGGTTTCACTAGGAAGAAGTCTTACAAAATATCGCAACTAGAGAAATAGAGAAAAATTCCAACAGCTTGGTTTTCAAGTGCTCAAGAACAGGCATCTTCAGGGGAATAGCTTTCCCATTCTTAAGAAAGGAAAGGGAGTACAATTTATATCATCAGCTTTAGATCCTGTATGAGAAGCTAAGTCTGAGTCCTCCTGAAAAGTGGAAATTGTATTCTCTGGTTTCTTAATATCAAAATTTAAGGCTGCCTTTAGCGTGAGTGGCACAGTTGAGGACACTGGCTGTGTTCTGATCATTTGTCAGGCTGATACAAAAGATTTACCCTTTGCAATCAAACACTATTAAAACGACTTCTCATCTGTCACAGCTCTGAACAAACGTGCCATGGATTGACCTCACCAAGCAACATCTGCAGTAACCTACTTGACCATCACTTTTCATCATAAGATAGCCATCAAAATAATTCCTAACTTGCAGTCTGAAGCTATAAAATGAATCACACAATATTTACATGCCCTGTGGTCCTTTTGGCCCAGGCATTATGGCATACCAGGGTTTAATGATCTTAATAACCCCATATGGCTTGCTAAGAAATTAGATTTTCCCTTTGGTTGCAGAAGGCAATTTTCAATTACAGCAGATGGCAAAACAGTGAAGGTCTGAGAAGTCAAGAACTGACTAAGAAACCTCAGATTAGTACTTAGGCCTTGTGTTGCTCAGCCTAATAATGTCAGTGGTTGAATTTTTGCCCCAAATGAAAACAATCTTGAAGCAGAGCACAGCATTCCAGCAGAGCAGTCCCCCAGTTATGCCTGCTCTTCAGAAGGCCAGGCCCAACAGAGAAATCCATAAAACTGTAGTCGCATGTGGAAAAATAACCCACGGTGCATCACGTACACAGCTCAGCAACTGTTAAGATTCAATTTTGTTTGAAATTGGAGAGGGCGATGCTCAACTCCATGACAGTTGAAGATGGAGGATCCTTCAAAACATGGTATACAGGGCTTTCTCAATGAGACTCTATATTCCCTTATAGTTTCTTTGTTTATTTTGCTTTTTTCCCTCCAAGCAAGCTAAAATTAGTCTACATCGCGACTTGCTGTTTGCACATGGGAAAATAACACAGAAACTTTCTACTGGAAAGATGCTTTTTGCCACTGCACTAACGCTCAGCTGCTGCGGTCCTCATGGCACACAAGATTTGGGGAACAACAGGCACGTGGCTTGATCCAGTTGCCTAAACACAGGCTGCTGTTCGTAGGGATCGTGTACATCGATCAAGCACTAGAAAGCATGGGAGAGGTTAATGTCACCTACCCGGCAGCAAGTGACAAAAAGCATTTTGTTTCATTTCTACCTACTTTTGATCGCTCCCTGCCCAGCTGCGGCGGGGCTGCTGGTGCCATAGGACTCCTCTGGAAAGAAGCTCCTCAGTGGGGGAAGGAGGCTGCCTGCCATAGGGTAAAAGTCACACCTTTTCCCAATGGGATTGCCATCGTGCCGTAGGAAGCCCATGGCTAGTGGTGGGAGGTGCGTTTGGAATTGCCATCTGGGAGGATGTTTGCAGCCTGCCTCCTCCCAGAACATCCCTGGGCTTCGCTCCCTGCCCTCCTTCCCTCGATCCATAAATTCTGGACGTAAGGGCCGAGGGAAAGAAGAGGAATCAGACATTGTGGCATGTTTCTCTAACGTTACCTCTAAGTAACGCCTGAAAAATATGTTCACGATAATGAGGATTGCTGCACAGAGCTATTAAAAATCTTTGGGGGTTAGCAAAGATTCTCCCGTGTCCTTGCAGACTCTGCTCCGCAGCATGACCCGCTGCCAATTTTCTCCTTCCCTCCCTCTCAGAAAGGCAATGCATAGAGAATGTAATAAATCTGTAAAGCTTTTTCTGCTATGCCTTTTTATGTGTTCGGTGGAAGGCAGGGCTCTCTAATGCCTCTTGCACAATTCATAGGGAGACACATGAAGTAGAAAATAGCACCTCTGCTAAGTAGTACAGGATTGCTTTAGTGATGACTTAACAGAGGGAACGTCTTATGGAGGCACAGTGGGGGGGGGGGAATCTAAAACAGCTGAAGCCTCACAGATTTAATTCTAAATCCTCTGCATTTTTCCCAGTGACTTTTCAAACACTTACAAAAGGTTTAAGATAATTATTCATGATGGAGTTTATGCAATATCTGTCAGAAAAAAGGCACTTGGTCAGTGTATTACAGACAGGATAAGTCAGGACTCTTTAATCCAGATGAATTCAGAACTTTCAGACTCAAAATTCAATATTCAGCTACTTCTTCATTCCCTAGTTTCCTTATTTTGCACCTTTAAAACAGTACTATATTAAAGTAAGTTGAAGAATGGCATTCTAGTGTAAAATTAAATAATCAAAAATAAATAATGCCATGATGCTATGATACAGTGCATTCGGTGGGCATTAAAATGGAGACAGAATAGAAGAAGAGCTCAAAGAAAGCATAGATTTTTAGGTAGAAGTAGAAAAATGAGAAACATAATGGCTGATGCTGCTAACCTGTGGGAGGTCCGTGGTGTAATGTATACTTTGCGCTAAACTACTCTCCTAATCTCTTTACCTCCTCAGAAAGGGGAAGAGAAAGAAAGAGAAGAATTAGCAGCATCTAATTACTTCAGCAATTGTGTTAGGCATATTGCAATATACATAATAGATGAGATATTATTAATACGAAGCTATTCCATTGAGATGCTCTGGATAATATAAACCAGAAGTACTCTTAAAATAATTCCTTCTCATGCAGCATTTCAAATATTTCTATGTACTTCAACTTCTTATTACTTTTTAAATGAGAGGCATTCTGATACTCAACTCTGATGTTACTTCCAGGTTGGTATATCAGTGACATAGTTCCTGTTTTATGGGCTGAGACTTCCTCCATTGAGGTCAAAGGCTACATTCCCCTTGACTTTGACGATGCTATATTGCAAAACTGTTTATCTACACAACATGTGGTGGGATCCTATTTAGGAAAGGCACATTTGGGGAGGGGGAGGTGGGTGGGGAAGTGCCGTGGAAGAAATACAGTTCCTTGTAGACGGAAAAGTCTAACAAGACTGAACTGGTTTATAAAAGTTGTGATACCTGACAGCAGTCCCAACGGCATCAGGAAATTTGGTGATCAAGAAAGTGGTACTTGTACAGCTGGAAAGTGAGTGGGGAGTACATTATGCAAACAAGGCAGGGAATGCAGAGTATCTCCACTTGTGTTAAGATGTTTTGGAAGCTTTGAAACAAGATCTTTCTAAATATCTTTTTGTTCTGGACCAGAGAACATTCTCCTTTTTACCACCTTCACAGCTGAGGAATCGAGACCTATATAGCACATTCATCTTATGCTTGCAATTCAAAGCAAATTGCTGCTGCAAAACCTTTTAGCATGGCAGTTATATTTCACTTTACTGACAGAAAAAAGGCGTTGTGTGAAACCTTCTTTGGAAACCCACACTTCCTCCCTTTCTGTCTGTTTAGGTATGAAAATTTCGTGAGATGGTTTCTTCCGTGCACTGAAGGTCCTCACCTGTAGATGCCATAACTGCATTTATTTCTGAAGGGTTGTACAAAAAAATCCAACTGTGCAAAGACAAGTCAGGTGTCCTCCTTCAGTGTTGGAGGATTTGGTCTTCTTCCCTGATCTGCCTAAGTTTCATATAAGTTTTTCTGCCTTTGCTTGCAGCTATTGGTTTGGTTTAGTGGTGATGACTGTATTAGAAGGAATTCTTAACGGTTTATCAGATTACCACCAAAGAGACCCATTCTGGTCTCTGCCAGATTTGCCTCAATAAGTAGTATTCATTACAGCTACTCTTGTAGCTACATCTACCAAGTGGTCCTGGCCTCTTTGTCCTCCAGCTTTTTTCTCTGTAACACAGATATTATTTAATTTTGCATGTCACTTCTTTAAAAAGAGAGGAGCCAAGGCAGGGATGGAAGGGTGCTCCTCCTTCCTTCAGGAACCAGAGCACTCGTGCAAGGGAAAAAGGTCCCCAAGCACAGGGCGGAGAGGGCACAGTCACAGCCAGCCATTTGGTGGCAATAGAAAGACAACTTCCCCATGGACCAACGGGTCTGAACCTCTCCAGCCACCAACAGACTGAAACCAAGCTCAGGAGAAAGGCCCTACCTCCTTCTCTTATCCCTTCACATGGCTCTCCTCACCGCAGACACCCTCCTTCTCCCTTGAATTATTCATGCCCACTAGTACTGAAACCACCACACTCTTGCCCTCTGGGAGAAAGTGCTTCTGCGTGCCTGCTTTCACCAGCCTGCCAAATATTTCCACCAGCTTGTTGCAACAGGGAGGTTTTTTTTCCTTTTCAGGATGTCAGCTTTGGTAAACTCTCACGTAGGGCAAGGAAGCCCGCAAGCTTTTGTGTATCCAAGACACATCCCTCGTAGTTCCCTACAATAGTACCAGAGAAGAAGTGGTTTAGAATACAAAGTTGGCTGCAAGCAAATGTACCACCATGAGGTCCCCAAACAAAACTTAAATAAAATCATAACACAGCTGCACATGCAAATTGCAGGAAAATATGATGAGGATGATTCCTGGCTACCTAAGGGTTCAGAAATTTGACTGCCTCTAGCAGAGTTGAACTCTCCAACCGGCTCCTGGCATCACTGAACAGAGCATGGCAGACTCAGATAGATGTGTAGTAGTACACTGCAAATACTGAGCTACCTGCAACGTAGATGAACAAGAAGAAAGTTGAGGTTCAATGGAATTGTACAGGATTTGTCAGGTTCATCTGTGAGTATGCTGGGGCTGGATCACCAGCTGTACTGATTGACAGTATTCACTGGAGATAAAAGCATTGTATTAGCCTACAGCAACCGAGTACATGGTTCTGCTGAGTACTAGCTGACACGTTACTTGCACTGACATTGTATTTAATGCCGTGGTGAAGAACGCCTCAGCGACTACGTTTGGGCAGCCACTCCGTACCAGCGAGACGTGGACGTGCCAGCACAGCGCACTGCCGTACCGACCCGTGCTAGCTTTACATCTCTCTGCAGAGGGGCTCACACTGCTTTAGCACTGAGTTTTTACTTCTGATAAATCACCTAGTTCTTCTCTAATAGTCAGTTATAATTGACTATTAAAATGCATTTGTACAGAAGGCCACACTGTATCATAGGAAGGATTGGACAACTAAGAAAAAGAAAAAGCTTCTGCCACTCTAATTAATGAAATAACTGCATGCACCTCTACGAGCAAGCTAGCTTTTACTCACAGTACTAGCAAGAAAAATGAGTTTATCTGCTTTAGTGGTGAAGTGTATCTTTTCACTTGTTTCATCTCTAGAATCATCTCATTGACTTTTTCTTGGCCTATAAAGGCCAAACACGAATGATGTGGTGGACAGTAGCAGAGGCACTTTTTCATGTCAGTCAGATTAGAGTTAAATCCCCGTTGCATTTGGGAAGGAATCCAACAGAGAACGTGCACCTTCCAGAAAAGGCAATGGGATTTCTAGCTGCCAGTTTTGACGTAGCAATCCAAGTTTCTTGCCACACCTGTTTTCTTAACACTGGGCAGTAAGATCGAAGGAAAAATTTGGAGAGAAAACCCCAGCCCGAGGTTTGCATCTTTGATTCGCATACTCCAATTGCTATGATGGGGAGAGTGTTGATGCCTTCTTCCCCCCTCCTCACCGCTTGAAAAAAAGATAAGAGGACAAACACTGTATTATTTTTAAGAGAAGATGTCAAGATGAAAAAATGAAAATGTCAAAAAAGAGGCTGATATACAGCATTACTTAAGGACTGTTTTGTTGAGAAAAACTGACCAAATGATTTACGAAAGGCTTTTAACAGGGCAGTCTTTGGATTACAGTGAAGATGAAAAATAAATGAAAATCTATTTCAAGTTTACTTTGCCTAGTCATTTGACAGATGGGGGCAAAACCTGGCAAGAACACAAGTTTTAATCTTCAGATGTAGTGACTTTATTTGTAGTTTGCGGATTAGAAGTTTTCTCTGTGCAAAATAAGAGCTATCCATTTTCAGGCGTTTCCTGTCGAAACTACTTTCTCTACCTGAAGCTCCCATGAGAGGAACATGAGTAAAAAAGACCAAAGGACCGATGCTTCTGCTCATGGCACAAATCACCACATACAGAGATTGTCCCGACTGCCCTGCAGCCGGTGTGTCCACCACCCTCTTCCCTTCTTAATTCTTCTTTCAAGCCTCCCTCTTGAAACACATCCCTTCTAATTAATTACTGGATTAACCAGCCTCGTATCGAGACTGCTCATGGCTGGAGGTGGATCTTGGAGCATGGACTTGTTCTCAGTATGCACAGCCTGGCACATCTCTGCCTGGCCAGATGGGTCCCCCATCTGCTCTTATTTGAAGGAGAACTTCCTGAAATTAGGGTTTTCCTCTTAACCTTTGTTTGTACGATTCCTTTGCTTCCTATTTTCATTCAGTTGTTGGTTGTTTTTTTTTCCTTTTCACCAAAATCACCTGAAACACATCAGTCAGGTTTAAAAGCCAAAAGGATAGCTCCGCACAGTTTTAGTGCACGCCTCAATTAGCACTGCTCTGCATAAAGGCTACTAAACTGGACCTGCCTCAGTACGGCAACGGGCTACTTTTGGGTAGAATAGTAATCCCGCAGGCATTATTTCTAGTGTATCGGCTACAGAGAGCCTAGCAACATCAAACCAAACCGCCAGGAGTCAAAGGTAGCTTTCCGATGTTTGCTCAAGCTATTAGAGCATGCTATAATATTTTTCAGTACGGAATTTATAGATCAAGAGAAGCAGTTGATCTTTTTGAGACCAGTAAGAAATCAAGATGGAAAATGGAGAGCTGATATCCAATTCTTTGAAAATCTGCTATAGTTCCTTATTTATTATAAGCCTATCACAGCACATCCTGCTCAAAGACTTACAGAAAATATGTTGCTAACTACCAGGGAATTATTGATTTTTTAATTTTTTCCCCACATAGTGCTATTGCTTTGCTGTGGTAGAACCAATAACTTGGAGGGGGAGGGAGGGGGGGGAAGAAAAAAGAAAAAATCAATATCACTATTATCAACTGTTGACTACAGTTTACAGCGGCAATAATCTCCTTTAAAATAGCTTGCAGAAGTACCAGTTGTCATCTATGTAAGGTATCACTGTTTTCATCAAATCATTAAATGCTGATAGTATTTGATTTTTTTAATGATTTCGTTTGGGTTAAATTAAGTTTTGGTGGCCATCAGTATTGTCTAACCTTCAGATCAGAACCATGTTTGGCTGAGAAGTGCAATGTTTGCTGTTGGCGTTATCTTTTTGTTACTGATAAGAGTGGTTTGTTCCCCACATTAAAAGAAACTAAATTTAGCATCCAGTGCTGTTTTGTACATTGGATTTTAGTTTAGTATTTACATGTTCCTCCAGTCACTAAGGTCTGCACTTCCTCCAGTAACACCTTAAGGTACACGATATCATTTGTCACTGGTTTTCCTCCCACACCTTCTTCCCCGAAAGATAGTTCCTGTAGGGTATTGCTTTCTCTCAATACAGTTTTCTGACGGTTTTTTCAAATGCTGGACTGGGAAAGCATAGTTCTGAGATGGTTCCTAGTTCCTATACCACCTTAGGATGGTCTTCAGTGGAGCTGCATCTCCAGAGCAGCTCTGCTCGTATGGAATAAAGCTTTACTGTGCCAGAAGAACAGAAACATCTCCAGTTACACCTAACTTACCATTTTAGTTTGGCACAATAGGAGGATTGCGATGGACTTTACCCAATTTCCTCCACTTTCTGCACACTAGATGGTTCACAGACCAATTTTGGCACTCAAAAACTAGATTAATTACAGGGAAAGCTACCTGCATGTTCTGCATGAGCCGTGCACAAAATACAAGTAGCAGCTAATCCAAAGGAATCCAAACCAACGCTGACCTTCAAGACAGCTTCGAGCAACATGTGCGGGGACATTTTGTATAAGGGAACAAATTAAGTCTAGTCCAAAATAAAAACCCCAATCACCTACAATATAGATACAGGGACCTCAACATTAACTTTTCTGTTTTACTGACCCAATCCTAATAATTACTCGCAAATATAGATGTAACCATTCAGAGCTTTCGGCCTGCTTTTGTACGCCTTGGAGGAAGCGCCTGCAGAGGGTATTTGATTTGCAAGTCCACAGCATCTTGGAGACACTTTTAGGTTTTAACTTATTCTGAAAGTTCCTTCTGGAGGCCCCAGACATGCAGTCCATGAGTGCTGAAAACATATAGAAAAGACAGTTCTAAAATGCACTGCGTGTTTCCATAAATGTGAATTTACAGCTGAATGTGTTTAAATATATATCAGTTTCAAGACAATGAAAAAACTTCAGTAAATGATTTGGGTATGAAAAGGATTCGTTCTGTGGTTATTAGTAGACTGAAATCACAAGAGCGGTAGTGTTTAACGCTATCATGTTATCCAAAACTATCAGTGAGGAAACAAAAGCCAGTTTGCAAGCTTCCTTTGTAGTAGACTGTAACGTTGATCTCTTTGCTGATGTGGTAAATACTTAATATTTGTCAGTACATGCCTGTTATATAAAACTTTGCATCCTAGAACACGCTTTATGCACCTTTTCTCCAAACTTTGGGAGACGCCAGTCACTTGTTGGAGATCTCACAAGTGGAACTGATTAGATGTAGAAGGAGCTGTCACTCTCGCCCTCCCCCTGCTCACATCAGGATACTCTGCCTGCCGATCTAGCTGCTTAGTTTATGCTATTTTTACCCTTCCATCTTTTTCTGATATTGACTTAAAGCCTGTAAATTCGTTAGACCCTTAACAGTTGCAACTCCAGGTATAAGAAACATGCTATGGTCCACCAACATAGAGCCTATCACTTGTACAGAAAGTATTTTAAAGTCTTCCAAGGTAACTTTAAAAGACATTCTAGATGCACAGGTTTTCCAGGTAGATGGGTCAGACAACTGCCACTCATGTTCGTGGAGGTAGGGGTTAACAAGAAGTTGTACTGTAGCATTTTTGTTACGTTATCTACAAGCTAAAGGCGATATAGCATAGTACCACAGGAACTTTCTTCTAGAACACCACACAAAACCCCAATGAAACTGCTTTTATGTTATAACCTCAATAAAAATCTTAATAATGCTTGTTCATCTATCACAGATGTCAAGAGGGAGAATGCGATAGTTCATATTACGTTTGAGACATACGGTGCTGAGTTCTATAGAATAAGTGTATAGAGTACGTGTCTTCATCACAGTTTGATTATTAGTAGCTTTTAATGGTTTAAGAATTAGAAATCTGAACTTGTTCATCTCTCTCATCTTTTAAAGGAGCATTTTTCTGAACCCAGCCTATTTCCGGAACCACCTGCGCCAAGCTGCTGTGTTTAGGTGTTTAGAGAGATACTCTGAAGCTGCAAGGTACTCTGCTGCTCGTCGCTTTCTAATGGGTTCTCTGTATCTCTTTCATTCCAGCTCTCAGTAGTAAGGATATCATCTTATATCCAGGCTTTTCCAAAATCAGTGGGAGCTTTGTGTATATGATCTCACATGCAGCAGAGCTGCAGTCCTCCCAGTTGGCGTAACATGAATAATCCCAATTATGTCCCTCGCTGCAGTTAGACTAATGCATGTAGGAGGACTTACTCATTCTCAGGCACGGGGGTGAGCCCTGGGCAGGTCCCAGGGCTGCACTGGCACACAAGCATCNTTTTAAAAAAAAAAATAAATCAAGATCTCAGGGTACACTGTGGTATGCTGCAAAATTTAGCCTCCGTGCAGCTGATGAGATTGCTGGTGTGAACGGGAACTGCTGGCAGGAAGAAAGCCTGCAAGAGGAAGCTCTGCTTGTATGCTTGCAATAACACTGCCAAAAATGAAAAGTTTCAACACGCAGCAGAAGTTTTTAACATGCCTAAATAAAAGAAATGCGTGGGGAAATGCGATGGTGACTCCTACTAATATTAGACACTTACAGAGGACTGTTCAGCTCAAGACCAAAGGTATCTCACAAAATATTTCACAAATCATTAGCTAACTAATGGCAGAACAGTCAACGCGAATTAGGCATGAGACTGAAAGGGTCACTTTGCTCATCATTTAAGATGGATTGTAGTGGTAGAGCTGTGAAGCTATTAAAATACCAGCAAAACAGTTTGTACAGGGAGTGGAAGATGACTTTATCCAAGCAGAGTTGCAGAGAGGATTTGGGAAGATGAACTTCAATTTGCTGTGCTGGACTTCAGCCAAAAGCTCCAGGACGAACACTTTTCCTTCTGCAGGACACACATTGAGATTATGTCAAAGTAATCTCCACTAGCTTTCACACGTTGGGACAGGGAGAAGAAATGAGGTCCCCAAGACAAGGAAACTGTTTTTCCAAATTTCTTTAGAAACATGATTTCAGATAAGCCTGGAATATTTCACTTGACCATAAACACACCCACCCACCCCTTTTTGGTTTTGGGGGTTTTTTTTTGAAAACACAGCTCACTTCAAAAGAAAAAAAAGAAAAAAAAAAAGCTGTTTTAAACTAAGAAAGTGAAACATTTTGTTGAAAAAAACCAATGAAGTATTGTGATAGTTCCCAGATCTCCTTTTATATCTTACTGATAAGGGTCTCTTCTTCCTAAAACCTTGTTGGGGTGTTGATTCAGAGAGAAATACTTATCTACTGATAATTGAGGTCCACCGGTCAGCCAGACATTTGAGAGCTGTGTTAGGAGACTATGTTGCATTGTGACAGGTGGGGAATCCTCTCCAGGACACTTTCAAACCCCAAAAAATTCACTAATATCCCAACAGGTGAAGTGACACAAGGGGAAATGTTTGGGGTGCTGGGAGGGGGGCAGGGAAGAGGGTTTTTACACTTTACAAAGTCACACTGAAGATTTTTTAAAAAATAATAATAAAAGTTTAAAAAAAAATCCTTTCAGAAATTAATTTTTCCTAAGAAGCAATAGATATAAATGCCCACATTTGAGAAGACAGTATGAACCAAGGAGGTGTTCATAAATACGATTTCAAAAATAAAAAAAAGTTTGTGGTTGGTGGTACTGCGGAGAAGCAATCAGTAAGTTTACTACATCAGCAGGCAAGAGGCAACTGTGTCAGCCTTTTTTCCCTACATTGAGCAGCTTTCAGGAAACTAGATGATTTTAAATGAGATTATGTATTTTGTAAAGGAGAGGAACATTCTGACAGACTGAATCCAGGGTGGTTCCAAAAGCAGTGACTATAGCAGTATTCAGAGTTTAGCCTAGTTTAACATAGTGTTATAGCAACTGTGCAGAGCTGCTTCTGCAGATTGTGTTAAACTAAGCTTAGCACAACTTCTGTCATCTCACTGGAGTCACTGGTCTTAGTCGAACCCCACTAATGGTGCAGAATGTACTCTGCTCGTTACAGACAGACCATGGCATACAGCTATTGAGTTGCAGTTTTGGAAATGCAAACCTGGAGTTTGTTAGCGTAAGCCGTCATTTATTTCTGCTTGCTTTTTGCAAAAGGTCACTGTATTTCTTTTTCTGCTTTTAAGTGTCCTGTGCCTTCCACCCCCTCATGTGATCTTTAAGTTATTGCATAGTCCATTAAATACACCCAGGACACTGTACGGGTGTGTGAACAGGAGTGGCTGGTTGTGAACATTACTGCCTGCACAGATAATCACGTTTAACTCAGCCCATCTATCACTGATGCCCTGAGATTTTGCCTCCGAGGAGGTACCAGGCCAAATTCTTCGGTTCAGAGAAAGTCATAGGTTAGAGTGGGGTCAACTGTAATTTAAGCGTCTCTCAATTTCCTCTGTGTGCGATTTTCACTGGTACCGCCCAGCATCAGGGGAACAAGCATGTGAAGCAGTCTAAATCCAGGGACATCCGAATTAATGTAAGGAGTCTGATATGCCCATATTTGCATCACTTCTGCATTTCGTCAGCTGCATAGGGATTTCTTCTGGACAGCGCTGTGATAGGATGCCACGACGTAGAGTGCAGCCTAAAGCCATTTGGCATTGTAAAGCAACCCTAGAAACACCACGGTGGGGTCACAGCATCCGCGAGTGATGAATTCCAAAGCGCTGCAGCCACTTTCACTAAGATGTCAGCTAGTAAATATATTTCTCCTCTATTGGTATCTCTGATGTTAGGAGACTCTCTTGACAAACACAGTAAAGATTTAAACCTCAGAAGGGAGAAAACCTATTTCAGTTGAAAGACCATCTTGGCCCTTGAACAAATGGGCATAAATGCATGATATATAAATTTAGTCTGGAAGTTTTAGGCATTAGAAGGCATTTAGGCTCAGGATCAGCCTCCAACAGCGGCTACTGAACTGAAAGTAGCCTGCCAAAGGACACGTGGTCACAGGTCACCTAAAGATCATTTAATAACCAAATGAAAATTTCAAGAAAGGGTCCTGGGCTCACTTCTGTCACAAAACTGAGAAAATGCTCTTGGAGAAGGCCAAGGAGAGCCCAACCTTCCTGGCAATAGGAGGACTGCTGCCTTAGGGAAGGATGAGATAAGGACCACGTGTATGCAAGTCGCAGAAGAACCTGGGAGGTCCATACCTTCTCTAAGGGCAGAGCAGCCAAACCACCGGCCCATGCTTTCAAGGACAAGAGTGCTAGAAAGGGAACGTGAGCCTCAAAGCTCCTGAAGGAAGAGGTATCAGAGCCTGGGCATCCTTCAAGTCCCCAGGCTGTGACCCTGCAGCTGCTTGTTACGCATCCGCAAGAGGAGGTCTAACCAGATGAGCAATAAGGCATGAAAGTAATTTTTCTTCTTTGCTCAAATAGTGGAGGCCACTGCTGTCACTGAATAGCCTTGAATCAGCGGTAGGGTGAAAATTTGTAACTTACAGAAAAAATATGGCCACCTATTTGCTTTGAAACTAGAGTTTTAAGTACAGAAGGGATTTTGCCCCTTTTTATCATTAAGCTGCATAGCTCTCATCTTCCTGCTAATCAAAATGCTGTGCTGATTTAACAGTGTCACTGTGTTCTGTGAAAAGCTTAAGATAGCTCTTTTATCACCAGCTAGAACACTAGTGACTTGAAATTAGTTGTATACATGTAGGGGAAAACAGACTGTCTGTCCCTCTGCCAGAACAAACAACTCATATTCATCTGACTGCATAGAGTAGGGGTAAGCAAACCTTAAGGAGGAAGAAGTTTTAGGATCTTAATAGCTGTGGTATGGCTGACTCAGCTTTCTGACATTCCCATTTAAAAAAAAAATAATAATAATTTAGATAATCTCATCAGCTGAAAAGCAAACTAGGTCTGCAAGTAGTAAACCTCAGCCCTCCATATGAGTTCAGGTCTGTGTCCCCTTTCAGTGAGACCTGAAAATGTAGTGCGAGGAAGCTAGGTGAATAATTTGGGTTAGTCTGCATGCCCAGTTGTGTTTTACTAAGCATACAGTTGTACTAAGGAAAGATATATAAATAATTGAGGCTGGGGATCCAAGCTCAAGGAGTCATCAGCTGACTGCCTCTTGCACACCTGCATCTGTGCTACCCACCTTTCCATCCTGCCTGGGCTTTCTCGGGGGAAAAAAAGTAGAGGAAAGTTTATATTCTTCCTCCAGCCTTTAAAAAAATTCCAGTTTAGGAAAACTGAAAGGAACAAGAAAAAAAATCCAATTCTATAAAAAGAAAAAAAATCTGTTGTCATAGCAACGAAACCCCCACCCCACCCATCAACGCTGGGAGAGTCCCTGTGGGGCCCCGTGGTTCACCAACGCGGAGGCAGCTCTTGCAGCCAGGGAGGGTCATTTCTATACCGTTATTTGGGGAACTGCTGGGGGTCGGAGGCCAGCGGCTGCCCTGGGGTGGGGGCTGCGGAGCAGCGACCCTCCCGCGCCCAGCGCCGGCCGGTGAGTTGGGTGCCCTCGCCGTGGGAGCCGGCAGCACCACGAAGCTCTCATGGCATCTCGGCCACCCCAGCGCAGCTTCGCGATGGTGGTTTGGTGGTCAGGACGGCTCCGGTGGGGAGCAGGGACCCCCCGCTCCAGCGGTAAGCGTATTACACAAGGAGGACACGTTGCCCAGGACTAGGAAAGAAAATTGATCTGTTTTTCCCACGCACACAAAGGGATCCGAGAGCTCCTGCTGGTTTTGTGAACCCCGTCCTCCCCAGAGTAACACTACGAAAGGAGCGCTTCATAAATTGGATCCAGGAAAGCAGCTCTGACAAGTGCTGGGATCAGTCAAAGCCCAAAGGAAAGTCCACACAGCCTATTATTTAATTTGACACCAACGTATGATGTTAGTCTGTGTCTAAAATTACCAGCCGTTATTTCTGCACCACATACATTATTCTTTATCACTTGAGATTGTCCAAGTGTCAAACAACAGCTCGCTCAGACAGGGTCACATCGGAGGTGAGAGGCAGCCTTCAATACTAGTGTTTCCACACCCTCTGCCAAAAGTAAATCTGAGCATTGACAATACAATGTCCCTAACCCAGGGAGCACGAGGTACAAAGCGCTACAAGAGAGCGGAGCAAGCACAAGCTAGAGGCCAGAGCAAGCACGGACCGCATCCCTCTGAAAGTTTCATCGCATCTCTGTTACCAGCCGTCCATCCCAGCTACCCCATCCCTTCTCCAAACAGCTCGACTGTGAAGCTAACACAGGCACCAGGGCCTCCCGCGCCTCCTGGGATCCGTACAGCGCACCCATGCTGACGGCTGCTTGTTTTCTACCAGGTCACGGAGAGCCCAAGGTCTTGCCAGGCTTAGCGACCTGTTTCCTTGAGCATCCCTTGTCATTTTAAAAGGCTTGTCCTTGCCCCGTGCATCTCTCAGCTCACATTTGTAAAGCATTCTCCATGTACTTATATGGCAGTTGCCATTAAATGAGAAATATTTGTTATCGCTGCATAGCAATCTCTATACAACGCAGAAAGATGTTACCTGCATGCAACCATGGGACAGATTATAATAAATGTATTCTAAATATAGGTGCCATTTTCCTTGTAGGAAACTTATCTCTGCTTTCTAGCAATGGGCTAATGACCCAGAAACTTCAGCCAAGACAGCAAGCATACGTACCCCATCACCAACCTGGAAGGGTTTGACAGGACAGAAGAGTTTTATAGCAGATTCCCAGTGCATTTCAGGTTTACTGGTGAAATATTTAAAACAACATTTTAGCCAATCCTCTGCAAGAATTAATAAGATCAAGGTGTTATGCATAGATAACATAACTTTTTGCCCCATTTAGGGGCTTGTCTACATATAGATAAATCCTGACATCAGTAATTTGTCAATCGCTAATATTGATGTCCTGCTCAATATTCTGGGGTTCTGTTTATCTCTCATCACCTAGTGGCTTCCAAGTGTCTCCATAACATCAAAGTAATGAGTTTACATTTATTTAGGATATATGGAGATGTTTTAAAATTAACTGTTATTATTTTGTTCACTTTTCAAATAGGATAATTGCATTAAAATAACTACCTCTTACTTATTCCATGTATAAACATCATTTTCCTTTTCTAACCTCAGCAGCAAATAAGAAAGCTTATCCAGAAGAGAGCAGTAGTTTCTTTTGCATCTTGTCTCCCAGACTCAGTACTATTGTATCAGAGATCTCAAGTACCCAGGTGCCTGCATCAGAAATATAAAAGTTCCTGTTAAACTAACAAAAACAAAAGTTAGAGATACACCTACCCTTTCCAAACAGTAGGTCTGCACAGGGCTAACATCACATGGCCAAGGCCTTCTATTAGCACCACTTAGTGCAGATCCAGGTGAGATCACTCCAAGCAGGGAGCAAAGGTAATTTTCTGCCACTTATCAGCCTCCTGATCTTAGCAGCAATTGGGGCTGAATAGCATAGGAGAGTGGAAGTTACTCTAATGTGCATAGGCTGTGATTATTCCTGAGGCTTTGCCACCTGCAGGGAAATCCTCCTCTCCCCTTCAGGGCTTCTTTCCTTTCTGTGCAGCTCAAGGGGAGCAGTCAGGGCCGAAGGAGATGACCCTGAGTCACATTTTTTCCAGTATTTACAGTGTTAAATGAACACACAGGCATTTAGCAACTGTGCTAGTTTCTCCTCTTCCTTGGCAGTGCAACGCTTTGTTTCGTTCCAGAAAACTCCACGCATTTCTTTTACCCGTGCCATCCATTTTCTTGTCACAGGCTTGCGTGGCTGCTGCGAAGGATTTGGCTGTACGCTGGCTGTTAGTGTCAGCAGCTGTCATGCAGCAAAAGCTACCTTTGACTCTTTTATTACAAGTCCTATGCATTACTGGAGACGGGCTGAGGGAGACAGTTTAGATCTGCCGTGTGCACTTTGCTTGCACATATAGGAATATATCTTATTGTTCTGCACCACCAAGTGGCCAGATTGAGCAGGTATTGCAAGGCACCTTTGGATCCAGGCTTGCTACATTAACACCGATGGGTTTGGTTATGTTATGGAAGTTCATACTGGGCAAAACTAGCAACTAGGAAAAAAAAAATCTGAATATAAAGCCTCATGTTTTGAAAGAAGGAAGTGGCACGTTTTCTCCGGCATCCTCTGAGGTATTCCTGAAGGCGTATTGTAAGAACTGCTTCAGTTCTCACATCAAACGGAGCTCTTTGGTGGGCTATGACCTGAAACTCAGGCGTGTTTTCAGTATGTCAAATTAACAACTCAAAATTGGCAGGTGGTTCTGTAAATATGAGGCCAATATTTCTGTATATCACATGAAGTGATTGTGTCAGAAGTAGGAAGAGACCCCACACGTCTTTGCTCTTATACCATTAGAGTTTAATCGCAATATCTTTAAAAATTGTAAAACTAAAACATGGCCTCTCATCCAGAAAAAACGTATTACATAGTCTAAATGGGAGCTATTTCTCCATTCTTTTGTACCCTACGTTCCTTGTGCTCAGGAAGGTTCAAAGTTGAACTCTCGAGTTGCAACTCCAGAGGTACAAATCAGAGCGGGGTCTGTTGCTGGCCAGCATCACTTGTCTAAAATCTCCACAGGACGTAACACCTGATCCCAATTGACCTGTACTGAAACCTCTTCCACCCAGCTCTTCACAAGCTCCCATCTCCTAAGGATCTGTAATTGCAGGAGATGGGAAGAAGGACCTACGCTGGCCTTTATATCCTGCTAAAATGCTAATATGGTTGTGTATATACTGTCCTAAGGCATATATAGTATATATAATATACTAATGTGATAGATGTCATACATCAGCCGTGTTGATAACATGACGGGAGAAAAACATGTTAATGAGTTTGGTCACTGGCTGAGCATCTTAAATAATAATTTCATAAATAGTATTTCTTTAAATAATATTTCACTTAAGTCTCATTTCAGAGCGTCTCATGTGCTCACAAGTCTCTTACTGAAAGTCTTTGTTACCTGGATTTTTATGGGCCACATGGATAGGTACTCACTGCAAGTCAGGAACCCAGCTCAGTGCTTTCTGCCTTCATGTATCTCAGTGGGAGCCAGGCTTTTAACATGCCTAAATATCTCAATCGATCCTTTGGTTTCTGAGTGTTTAGGTCCCTAAATATTTTTCAGTGCCCTAAATATTTTTCAGTGCCCAACCATATTCAGATAGTGTAATTTCACCTGTGTCCCTGTGTCTGGAAATTCATAGTTCCCTATTGCATGTGTCCCTTTGGCTCTGTGAACTGAGCCTTGGAGGCCTTCAAAGAAAACTCTTTGACTTGGGCACGTTTAGGGTTGGGCATAAGCTATCCACAAGGAGCCTTAATGCTTGTGTTTCTTTTGAAAGTGGATTTTTTTAAGTCCCTTGTAAGCCCTGAGTTCACAGTAGCAAGCATCGGTCCTGACCTGCTTGTGCTCCCCGATGGCCAAGGAACTGAGAAGTAAAATTGGGATGGAGGCACTCGAAAGGCTTGGAGGGGTTTTATGTACGTGCCTTGCTGTTTCTGATGTAATGCACGGCAGTACAGGAGAAATCTATCAGGGATAAAAGCAGATGTTGAAAAACAAAACACGAATGATTGAAATATAAGTGTGCTTCTCATTATTTAAATAAGAACAAATTAAGAAGGAAGAATAAAGAAGAAAGGCATTTGTCTGGAGCGCAGCAATGCCTGGAGACCTCTGCCACGATCAGAGCGACATTGTGCTGAGCGCGCTGTGAAGAATTAGCAAAAGATTGCACAAGGAGGACTTGCACGCCAGATAGGTAAATCAGTCAAATATGATCATCTGCTGATGCTGAGAAACAGAGAAAGATGAAGCGACTTGTCTGAGAATTGATTCCAGACCTGCCCAGGGCTCTGCGCACATCTCCACCTTTGATAGCAGTGCCACGCTGGGAGAAAAAAGCCTTGGACATTGCTGAGGAGTGGGAGGTCACAAATTGGATGTTGTGTTGTGCTGCCCGTGGGATGGATCCTCGCTTCACTAGTCCATGGCCCGCAGCAGGGATGGCAAAGCACGCGGCAGGTGTCTGTGTACCTGACTGATTGCGTTCGACCCGTGGCAGCGCTCCTGCAGTGGCAGGCAGCAACAGGGTGGTGCTCGGGGTCTAGGATTTGCCAGTTTTAATCTTTGAAATGACAGCAGTTGGGGGGCACTATATCTATAGGAGCCCAAATTGTAAGTGACCGCTTGCAAAAGCCCTTTGACTCCAAAATACACAAGGCTTTAGTGCTTGAGAATTGCTCTAAATCTAGATTGAAAGTCCCTTCTTTCCGACGAGGTGGCGGCAGGAGGCCACCACCGCTTGCGTGCAAGGCAGTACCAGCTGCTGCCACTGCCACGGGAGCTGGAAGCTTTGCAGAGCACCTCTAATAGACCAAAGATACAGAATAACATGACAGATTTGTCTTCCCCTATTTTTGTGCCGCGTGCTTATTTCCCTTTTACGCCTCAGGACACGGGGAACATGTTTCCCCAAATCCATCGCCAGCGTTGGGTGAAGCGGGCAGTGCTGGATGCTTTGCTCACCTTCTCTGCTCCATCCATAGGATACATATGTCATTCCTGAGATTAAACCTTGGCACCATTTGGAGGCAATGAGAGTTTTGCCAATGATTTTCAGGGCAATGAGGATTTCATCCTTTGTTCATCCTGTGCCGGCTGGGCTAACGATGTTCAGTTAGAAACTGCTCTTTGTTCTAGCGCAGTCAAGAGGATTTTTGCCAATGATTTGTATGAGCACTGGGTAAAGCTTACAGCTAAATCCAGTCCTTACGCAGAAATCCATGGATCCTCCTGAATTGCTTTTCTCCCAGTGAAATTAATGGGAGCTGTATGAGAACATCTAAGGGAAGATTTAGTTCCTGTTTGTAACAATATGTTACCCCCTGATACTGGGCCTGCTTTGAAATGTTTATTGTTAAATCCATGTATTTTTGGTTATATCTCATTAAGAACATAATACAGCCTTGGAAAGTACATTCTGAAAGGGTATTACAACAGGATTGGGATTACTGTTTGTGAGACACTTTTAACTAGGAGGAAATTTCAAATTCAATTTACAGTAATGTCAAAGCACAATTAATATATAGGCAATGATAAGGGGAACATGCAGAAGTACACATTGATAGCACTACATCAACAAATAAACTTTTGGTGCTAGTAATTAGGTACACAAGATTATTATATGTTTAATTGACTAAAGTGACAATTTGGAATTACATCTAGTCACATTTAATTGGATTTGGAATCTCTAGAGGAAAGGAAATGGAGAGCAATGTGGAGAGGCAGCCATAAAAACAAACTGATTTTCTCAAGTCTGTTAAGACTCTGCATTAATATCCATTGCACAACAGTTTTTTAATATCCCTCAGCCTAGAAAGAGTAATGCAATGATTGTCACAGACAGTGGGTGTACTCAATTAGGTAGCAAGATAGCTGGTTATGTTTGGTTTGGTGGGGGGGGCGGGGGGTTTAAGATATAGTTTAATCAAAGGTGAGCTATGTTTGAGTCTGCCACAGACAAGTGATATTCTCAGACTGCCAGGCTACAGGGTGTTACACGTGTCGATGCTGTCTTAGAAGGAATGTACTTACATAGAAGATATTTTACCCACAAATACCTTAAAGCAAAAAAAGAAAAGCCAGACTAAAATATTGTATAGCAGTCATTAAGTATTTGCTCAGATTAAAATATGGAAAAGCTATTAAAAGAAAATATAGGGTTGTTTGCTTGCAGGTAGTTTAACTAGCTAAAAAATGTTTCCTAATGCTTGTCTTAAAGTTGGACAAAGACTGAGAGTTATGTGTAATCCTTTGATACAAACCTCATGTTACACTCTATTAATATTACCCCCTTTAAATACCACTATACACATCCTTGTCACCCCGTACACTCATTTATTCTGCTTTTGTCATCAGGAGCGCCATGATTGCTGACTATATGTACTGGCTGACAGGAGGCACTGAGCAGCGTATAAGCAAGCTCATCAAACTGTATTGGCAGGTAAAAATTGATAGCCCAATGAGGAAGGAGGTGCCCATCTCACTATTAAGACCAAAATGAAGGATTACTGCTTAAAAGACTGCCGACAAAGGTAGCTCTTGGGCATATCAATCAACAGGACACTATATAGTGCTACTGTATTTGTAATGAAGTAGATTTTCTTGGACTAATTTTAAGGACAAAATTCAAGGTTGTTAACCCTTGGCTCATACTTCAATTTTATGGACTGCTATAAAATTTAATTCTGGATACTGTAGAGTCCCCTAAGCTATTTTTTTGTGAAGTCTTCCTACCTTAGTGACACTTTCCTTTTGCAATTTGCATGACACTAATCCTCTGACACCTTTCCAAACTCTTCAACCGGAAGGGGAGGAAAAAATGACTGTAACGAATGGTCTCAGAGGAACCTAAAGTGCTCTGTGAAGGATGGCTAGGTAAGACCCTGGTCTACAAAGATTACTTATGTGGGGAGTAGACCATTGACTTCAATGAGACTTGTCTCTCAAGTGATACTTATTTGAGATGCCTGTTCAGCCACATCAGCACATATTTCAGTTTAAGGGTACCCCCTTCTGCTCCGAGGAGAGCTCACACGCTTGGAGGTGAATGGACACTAGATCCTTTGGTGGGAGAGGATTATTGCCGCAGGA
Organism: Anhinga rufa; assembly: GCA_013400875.1. Classification (NCBI taxonomy): domain Eukaryota; kingdom Metazoa; phylum Chordata; class Aves; order Suliformes; family Anhingidae; genus Anhinga; species Anhinga rufa. The sequence goes on along the minus strand of VZTV01104038.1, from coordinate 62,415 downwards.
TCTTATCACAGCCTGTGGTGTCCCAGCCTTCACAGCCCCAGTTTCAATGCAACCAAAGTGCATTTCTGAGGGACTGTAGCATTTGGGCCTCAGGTGGTGGAATACCCTTCTCCCTCCCAGCGTAGACCTGGACCTCAGGTCCTCCTTGTCCGTACAAGGAATTTAATGATACTCGGAACAATATATGTCCCTTGCGATAAAATTTCGGAGTCCGATTCTGATCCCATTTATTTGCGGTGTGTTCTGTGAGAACGTCTGTGACATTGGTACTTTACGTGAAGCGGTGCAAAATATGTCTGATATAAGCCAGAGTAATAACAATCAGAATCTGGTCTTCTACCTTCACTCACATGCTAAATTCTTCCTTTTTAAAACTATTATTAGTTGCATTCTTTTTGGTAAAATGGAATAAATCTCAGTCCTGGGAGCTGCAGAATTTCAGTACTGCTGTGAGTGCAAAGTGCATCTCATTCAGAGAATTACCCACTGGGCTAGTGTTTGCAGTGCCTGTGAACTTTCTTATATGCGTTCCAGCAGAGAATTTCTTCTGTACAGAACAGTTTGATTTTTTTCCCCACTGGGTCAGACTCGTTTAAAATCTTGAGTTCACAAACAGGTTTTATGAAGGGGTCATTTCTTCGAATGGAATGGGTTTTTTTTTCCTCTTAACACTGGTATCCATTGACTTCCCTTCTTGATGTCATGGACATGAAGCTTCAAAGAATAAACCTTTAAAGGAGGAGCTGTCATAGCTGTCCTCTCTCCCAGGGGTTCAGACTGTCCTGCTATGTAACAGGGCCGAAAAAGTGGCATGAAGGACAAGATCCATCACGATGCCTTCTCACAGAGTCTAAATCAGAAGCTGTGGTTGGGCTAAGGTGGGAATGAACCACACCAGAAGTGGGGCTACTGAATCGCTTCCAGCCATTAGCACCATCATACAATATTAACATCCTCGTACAAAACGATTTTGGCTGTGGTGAGACACTAGTTCATCTCTGCTTCAGTCCAGAGCTTACAGCTCATTTCTCTTCCTGATGGAGAGTTCATGGGGGCCTCCCCGGACCCCTGTGGTACCAAGAGGCACCACCATGCTCTTTGTGCCCCATTCCCACTCCTTCTCTGCCTTTCGCCTCAACCTGAGCTGCTGTCATCTTCATCTGCAGAAGCTTTGAAATGTCAGTAGAGATCTAACCATTTGTTTGATCCCCCACCGTGCTTGATTTTCACTGGGAGACAGAGATTGCTCTGCAATTTTGTGCCTTTTGTGCGTAAGCCTTAGCGTGGGCTAGGCTAAGGATTCAGCGGTATCTATATGCTGACACGCACGCAGTAGAGGCAGCTGGGTGCCCAGTACCGCTCCCACTCAAGTTAATAGCTGACACTTAAGAAACGCTGTTCGTGAAGATATATCCCCAGCACCAGTAACAAGCTTTTCCTCCCCGAGCTGATGAGTTCTGTGCACTCAGCATCAGGGGTGACTTCAATGTCATTAGAGCACACAGCAACAACTATGCAGTGTGATGTAGCATGTGACACTGCACTGGGACTTTCCACCACAGAGAGACCAAGCAGAGGTAACATAATCTTTTTTATTAATATTCTCTCTATTTCACGGTGTAAAGCTGAAAATAACTTGTCACGACTATACATGCTCATGTGCCTTTGTAACCAAAGCAACAGCTATTGATGCACGCTTTTCTTGCTAACTACTCCTCTGCCCCAGAGCTCGCTTGCGTTGGCTCACAACCGTGAGCAAAATTTTCTGAGGAGGAAGGGAATAGATGGTGAACAGGACGGTTTGGTTTTTTACTTTTGTGAAGAAAGGTTTTTAGATTAGGTATGTCAGTCTTTGCTTTGATCAGTGGGTCGTGTATATAATCTGGTGTGTCATTGACTACTTTTGTTTCTTCTTTTCATGGTTCTTTTAACTGGAAAAGGCTTTTCCTCCTCACAGCCTGTCTTCTACTTCTTTCATAGCTTCAAAACCTTGTACAGACCACTCAAATCCTTCAGCTGACGTCTTTACTGCAAAAAAATTCAGGCCCTTAATTCACATCTGCAAAGCTCTTTATTATTTATCCTACTTCTAAATCACTGGTTTTTTCTCTCTTGATCTATTCCTCATGCTTAGAGTAGTCTATATCTTGTACCTCCTTTGGTTTTCTTCTCCTGATTTTGGTTTTATACTTTCCTTTGAACTTCTGCTATCCCAGACATCAACTGCCATGAGTCCTCTTTCTTCAAAACTCTTCTTAAAACATCCTCAAATCGCTCCCTTCCTCATTATTACCTTTTACATATTTCTTCTTCTTCAGCAGTGATCTCTTCCACGTGACTGTGTACCTCCCCTTAGGCACACTGCAAGGTTTGTACTGTCAGATTTTTAAGGCCAGATGGGCTCATATTGATGAATTATCTGACTTCCTGCATCAAAACGCCCCAGAATTGCATCCTTACCTTCCTGCAGCGGTGCCAAAAGAGGAAAGCAGAGACTGGTTTTGAGAAAGTCATGCAATCCCCATTTAAACAGTTTAATAATAGAATATTTACCATAAGCCACCTAAAAGGTGATTTGTTAGATGGTTGTCCCCTGGTTTTCCCCATTTACAAGCTGGGATCTTACTTGTGCAGTCCAAACTTCCAGCAGTTTGTATTATGCATTCATCTCTGAAAGCTTAAAGATCCTTTAGTACTTGTTATCTTCTCCCTGTATAGGTACCTATGGACCATGATCAAGGCAACTTTAAATATTCTTTTTGATTAGCTTTTTGATTAGCTTTCTTTGATTGTCCCCTTTAAATCATCTATTTCTGGATCTTCTGTACAGTGATATGTAATATCTAATGCCCTGTGTTGCTTTTGAATATTAATACCTGCCTTCCATTCCACTCCTGAGATAAAGGTATAATGTTGATGAGAGATGAAAAAGTAATTTGCAATGGATAATATTATTCAGTAAGTTGGGCCTTTTTCTCTGTTCAAATATTTTATTCCATGGATTGAAAGTATACATTCCAAGTTAAGATATAATCAAATGCATGGACTTTTTTTCATAACCCACTACCGAATATGCACTGGATGATTTGTGTATTGGCTGTTAGATTAAAAACAGGTGAGTTAAATAGAGTTCATCACAATAAATAATAATAAGAAAGTTATTAAATGTGTTATGGTAGATATATGCAGAGTGGTAGCAGCAAGACAAAGTCTAAACCTACTTATTACTATAGTCAGGTAAGCTCCCTATCATTTATTGTCAGCAATGCAATTTCTCAGCTGGTAATAGCAAAACAAACAACAGACTTGAGATATTTCATCCCACAGAAGGAGTCTCTCCTTTGTAAACTATTTCCACTGGTTAAAAACTGTGCGATATACTCTGGATGTTTCATTCCGTGAGTAAAAATATGGACGCACCCACACTACAATGTCAAAAATGCCCAACGATATCAAACATGAACTTCACAAATACCTTGAAAGTCACAGCCTGATTTCACCAATATCTGGCACAGCCATCTGAGTATAAAGCGCCTTTATTACCTAATTTATAAACATCTCAGTCTTAACGCATTAGCACACTACAAATTTAATTGCTTTTATTATTCCATTGCGAAAATCATGTGGTCTATTTTATACTGAAGGTTCGACGCTAGCATCCATTAGGCACTTATATCCAAAGTCAATCCCCATCTAGCCAAAGTCTTGCACTAAGTGCTGTTGCACCAGCAACGCATACGTTGCAGAAACTAACAGAGCCCCAGGAAGGCATTTCAGAACTTGTAGGTTCATATCTGTACACTTCCATAACCACCTGTACTAAAAGCCTTAATTCCAAAATGTAGCCAATGTGTATCTGCTACAGCTCAAATGGAGACCTTTAATTTGCATTGGAGCAAACTGGGCTTTTACCTTTAGTTCCAGTTCAACCCCAGTGTTTTGGCCAAGATTGCAGCCACGGCAGAGCTGCTCTTAGCACATTGAAAACACCAGCTCTGTGACTGCTGCCCACGGAGCTCACGAGCTCGTGTTTCCGAGAATATTTCTCTCAGCTAAACCACGTCGCAGAGAAAGCTTCCAGTAGCACGTGCATTGGCTGACATGGAGGTTTGGGTATTCAGACATTTGTGTTGATCTCTCGCTGCTCTTAGGAACATCAGGTGCTTCCATGTCAACAGTCGGGGCTGTTGCAAGCACAGAGCAATGCCCACATCGCACAATAAAGCACCCAGCCCTGCAAGGTGGCTGAACACCTACGGCGCAGCAGTGAATGCTGTCAGCTTCTTCAGAGCTCAGCTTTGTCTCACACCTTGCGAGGTGATGATCCAAGGCAAGAAAGTTAAAAGGAAAAAGCTCTTGGTAGCCAAAACCTCCTCCGCAGCCTCAGCCGGTGACGAGGCTCATCAGCAGTCCTGCGTGCTCATGCTTGACCCATGTCCTCCTATGGAGCAGGAGGTTTCCAAGCTGGCAACAGCAGGGATGTTTCGCAATCCTCCTAATGGAATGACTGATAGGAGCTGACAGGCAGTCTCTCTGGGCAGCCTGGCCATCATATCACTGAGAAAATGCATTTCTCGTTAATTCTTGAGGCTATTTTTGCAGATCATGCTGTGCCACAGTTTACTGCGGAAAGGTCCCTTCTTTATTCAAATCTGGGGGAAAATCCCACTGAGGTCAATGCCTCTTGTGTGCACAGGCAGAAGTAAGCGCCTAATATGCGTAAGCCCATATTGTCTCAGAGGTCTGTTGCTGCTTTAAGAATTAATTTTGAATTTTCTCACATCAGAAAAGAGATAACATTTCTCTTATCCCTCTTCATAAAAACCAATAGGTAAACCTCCTCCTTCTGTTTCTATGGCCATTTTGAAGGACAACGCTTGCCTTGAAGCACTGGGCTTTTCATTTTCTGGTGGAAAATTGGGATGTAATGATTCTCCTCATCCTGCGCATTAGAAGAACAAAAAGATTTTGCCTCATAAGGAGGAAGATCAGTTCATTTGTAAGACACTGCACTGGTATCCAGATGATCTCAGTGCAGCTTCATGAGTTTCCTATGTTCTCATTGCATCATGGCTGAAGCAAGTTGTTAAAATTAAAATTATTAACATTTTTTCAGCGTAGAACGGGCCTGTTCCTATGTATGGCATTTCAGGGATTCAGATCAGTCTGGCTTTGGAATACACTATTTATAAGACATAACTCTTAGCTGCAAAAATCAGCCTCATTCTGCTCTCAGGTACACAAGTAAAAATATGGAGTAATTGAAAACTGGATTGAGAAGGCAAATAAAATAACATAACAGAGAGTTTCTATCATGTTGATACTGATTTGGGAGTTTTTATTGCTGTTGTTATGGCTGATATTTCCATTCCAGAAACAATTCTACATGAACAAAACCAAGGAATTTAACATTTTTCTTGTATTCTTTCTTCTTTAATAATATCTACCTCCACGTATTTTCTACCTACTTCTATTTTTCTGGTACCAGATCATTCATGGTAGAATAATTGTTGCTTGAATCGTACTTATATTTACATGATAAGAAAAGTTATTAGTTTAAATGTCACAATTATTAAAACAGATGGATTAATTGTCTCTAATTTCAGGAAAGATGGAGTTATTTAATACCAGCTGAATGTAATAGGCAACACGTACCTTGCTGTAGTTGGTAGCTGTTGAAATCCCAATATAAAACAAAATACCAACCCAATTAGGGTTTTAACTGTTAACAGAGGCCCACAAATCATGTCACAAAGATGTTCAACAGGAACAATTTGGCCGGCAAAGCTCCAGGCCATTTAAAAAACCCTACAGGGCAGCTCAAAAGTGATGTGCATATTTCACAAGTAGAATTTTGCGTGGGTTTTACTGGGTTGCAAGGCAGAGCTTTAAGATTTACGGAAGAAGCGTGAGAGCTCAGTGTAGAAAACCAGCCGTTTTGTGCTGTTCTCAGGCCCTTATTGTTCCCTTGAGTTGCAAAGGCTCTTAAGAAGTTACACGTTCATTATTGTCTTCCCATTTTTTGTATACCATCTCCTTTCTTCGGGGAGATGAAGCTACAGGCAGGGGTTTGTGCTGTTCCCAGGATCATTACTGTTTATGTGGCTTTCCATCTTCACATCTGCTCTTGAAGAACTACAGAGGACATCACACAAAAAGAAATAAAGCCACTTTTCAGAAACATCTCTATATACAGTCAACTTGTCTTCGACTAAATTAGCAGCCGTTCAGCCACATAAAGCAGTTTGCTATTGCAATGACTCAGACATGGTTTTTAGCTGCCCCTTTGAACGGTGCTGTCCATTTTACAGGCTAACCACATCAGTCACCGTCTCTGGTTGTCTGATTCATCTCTTCATATTTAAGTCAAGTTCCCAAAATGTGTTGAGCTCAGTGCTAGGAAGGACTGACAACTCCTTCAGTTAGTTTCTGCATTTTAGTTTCCTTTTTCTTTTTTTTTTTTTCTTTTTGGGCTAAAAGCCCTGGAAAGTCTCTACAGCAAGTACCCCACATTTCTTCTGGGAGTATTTCCTAGCCAGGGTCACTCGTGGTCTCTCAAGCACTTGGCTGTATCACGGGATGGATGCAGCATCCAGGTGTAGGCCAGCGGCTTTGACGACATTCACGTAAAGCACTCAGCGATGCTCAACCTTTAGCTCTGCCTGTCTGAGTTAAGATGTCTCTCTGAGCCCAGGCTACCAAAGCTGTTCATCTGAGCACAGTTTATAATCCCCTTTCATGAAAAAAACAAAAAGACCCTGCTGTTTAAACCATGACCCATTGCTGAGATAGCGGGAGCTGTGCGGAGCTGACCCAGCACCCGCCGAGCACTTGTGATGGAGCACTGGAAGGGCAGTCCTGCTGCTCAGAGCAGTCACAGTGAGTTGCCTTGTTGGAATTAGGCTATTTCTCACCATGAAACTCTCTTATCCTTAAGAAAGGGGCAATATTAACAAAACTGGTTAAAAGCTACATTATATATCTGTACCGCCTGGTACAGACTCACGCGGTAGCTACCGATGGCAACAGTCATTCGAGCAGTAACAGGCTCACCTTGTCAATGCATTGTATTGCGTCTACAAAGCAAATATATCCTGTTTCGTTGGTCTCAGAGTTGCTCCGCCATAGCAAAGAAACACTGAAATCCTTCACATTTCCCCCGGTGCTGAGATGAGAGGGTAAGATCCTCAGTTGGAAGAAGTGATAGAAAGGCTGCGGGCTCCCGTGGAACTCCCCGTGCACGTGAGCTTGTGAGCCTGGAGGACGGACTTGCGGGCAGAGAGCTTCCCTGAACTAGAAATGCGTGTCCACATTTGTGCTCAGTCCCTGCTTTCCCACCTGCCGGCATCACCACAGGGAGTTTCAAGAGCAGCCTCCAGCCTTTTCCATTCTCTATGTATTCCGGAGGTATTCCGGGGTTTTCCTTTAATTAATAGTGATCTCTTTGGAAGGATATAAAACACGGATTTCTTTTCTCCCAAAACATAAAGAGATACTTATTGGGGTACCAAACAGATCTTGAAGCCTAAGGTAACCCACCTGCAACACCTCTGCCTCTGCCTTTCAGAAGTCCAGCAGAATACACCGACCTATCACTGTGGCGCTCTGCAAATCCGCTTTCAAAATACACTGCATACAAAATAACTCACAGAGACTTAAATACGTTAATAACTTAAGAACCTAAATAAGCTGATATTTGATGTGACCTACATTAATGGGGAGGCATTACATGGCAGATAAGCAGAAAGTTCTCATCTATTGTATAATACATCATCTATTCATACCACAAACATATTGAGAAAAGGATATGCTCTGGCATTCTGTCTACTTATTTTTCCCGCAGGAAAAAAAAAATAATAAAAACGATGTAAGAAGATCATGCTGGTGAGAAGATATTCATATCACAACAGCAACAGACTTAGTGGTAGGGCTGCCAGATACTTTTTTATGGTTGGAAAGATATAGAGAAAAGCACATAGGTTGCACCACAGTGCACCCATAATTCTAACTACCAGCCTAAGAGTGGAAACAGTTCGTAGAAGAGGCTAATGGCTTTACCCTGACTGATATCATTGCATTAATAAAAATCATCAATAAAAACATCAACTCCTGCTGTACTGTAAATGAGACAGTGGCTGAGCGTGCACTGCAGCTGCAAGATAAGGCACTAGAAAGATATCTAAATTTTTGGCTAATTCTAGATGTCAAGATAATTGGATTTTCCAAATTAAACCTTTCTGTAGTTAAAGAGGATTAAGGTTAGGGACTGTAGCAGAGAAAGCTACTGTCACTGTTATGAAGAATTTTTTGCTACAGTGCCATTTTTCTTCTTCTGTGTCTGCTCTAAGCAGGCAAAATGGCAAGAGCTTCATAAAAATATTGAAGTAGTTATATCATTTGCCATCAAAAGTTGGCAAGGGAAAGCTTTGTTTCCTGTGCATCTACCTATATGAGCTCCTAACAGAATTTTAGTGGGTGTTAAAGGGACAATATAAGATTGTTTAGGCTAAAGTTTAAGTTTTATTAAAAGGTCTGTGAAATGTAACGTTACTAGATATGGTAGCATGTAGGGATATTGCAGAGCCAGGGTGCTCAGAGGAGTATGTCGTGTTGGGTCAAATATACGTTTAAACCCTTGATCAAAAGAGAGTTTGTTGTTTGGGAATATCTTTTGGCTTTTTAATTGTCATGATAGCAATGTACATCTCTCAAACCTTGTGACGCTTGTGTTTCATGGAGGAATTAATTGGTATTTTAATAGAAGTGCTGACAATATAAATACTCCTTGAGACACTTTGTCTCCAGATGGTTTCTCTGCAGACTTTCTCTGATTCCCCACGCTTCCAAAACAGGGATATAAACCTCCTGACATAGCATAGCATGAGTCAGTCCCGTAACTACAAAAAGAAATCTTCCCTGTCATCGGATTATTCTGCAGCCTCTTCTTGAGCAAGTTCTCGCATCTTTGCTGAAGCAATGGATTTTGTCCACTGCTGAGGTAAACCACCAAATTCAGTGGACTCACGTCAATCCTAGTCCTTACATCATCGTACATCGCTAGAGGAGCTCGTTCTTAAGGTCATCTCAAGGACTTCACTTTTTCTAACTCTGCTGGAATTGAAGGCTGGAGTGTAGCACCATGTGATGAGATATCGCTGCAGAGCCCACTTGCAAGATATGCAAAAAAAAAAAAAAATCATCTTTCTTTAACATCTTTATCACTTTAGCAGCTACCCCCATACTCATGAAAGAGCCTGACACTTCTTCCACTCCAAGGCCAGAACAGCAGCCTCCTCCCTGATGTATCTGAGAGGACGTTGCAGAAAAGGCCCTTCAGATGCAAAGACACCAAAACACATGCAAATGGGAAAAAACAGTTGTCCTGTCCTCTCTGCAAGGACTCTTGAAAGTCCATTGGAGCCCTTGCAATGCTCTCCACAGTGTGACTGTATCTTGCGTAGCTGCATGGTGTACAGCGTGACAGATGATGTTCCGTAGGCATCCCTGTTACCTGGACACATTGCCAGATATTCAACCACGGGTACGGACTTCGGCGCATAACGACTTAAGCAGAAAAATCCTTAGGGATGTCATCGTATAAAGTTTTCTCCTCCAAAGTTTTTATGGGCTGAAGTTTTATATCCTTAAAGACTTTCCCCCATAAAATTCCAAGAGGATAATAAAACAAATAGCATCTACGTCCAGAGTCAGTAGCTTGGGGAAAAAAATGCTCTTGGGTAATAATAATGCCTTCAGTAGCAGTATTGACCAGAAACTACGGATCTATTCTTTTCCCCGTTGGATGACATTTTACCGTTATTGCCCTCTGAGCTAGCCACTATTTGCATGCTGTGCAGAGTAGCCATGGGTACATGGCAATGCAGAGATATTATAGGCATGACTTTGAACTGTTCTTGAGGATGATAAAGCCAAAAGTGAACTTTGCAGGCAGAATACAGAGCTTGTCTGGTCCCGCCGCTCACGTTTTCATCCTGATGCCTCACTCCATGTATTTTAAATCTGAAGTGTTATGGATACACCCAAAACCACATTCACATGCTCATAGTAATCCAGATTAGGAAATGGCTGCCCAGATATAGAAAATAAGCAGAATACCTAACATCCCACACAAAATAAGGCTGATCTAATTCTGTGCTTATAGTTACACATGAAATTCAGTAAAACTTGAACAAGTAAGCCTCTGCTTTTTTTAAAAATATACCTTGGAAAGTTCGATTGGTACCATTGTTTTGCTACTGATCCTCTAAGGGCCCTGAACGACAAGATAATTAAAGTCCATATAAATATGAAATCCTAAAATCCCTTTGCTATAAATCAGTGCAGACTGGTAAGTATTCCCGCAGGGAAGAACGGGCGTGGATCCGTTCATGGGCCCTAAGCTCTTGGCAGGAGGACACACTCGCTATTTCCTGGTCTGATACCTCCAGATGCGTGGCAATAACCATGGATAACACAGCTCTGCCCGTGGAAAGCTGGAACGCCTCCTCACCAGGCGGGAATGTTATTACTGCCCCGGATGGTCATGATACTATTACACGTTTGAAGCTTGTTAATTTTCCGGGGCTAAATACTGCCCACTCACGACTGCTTCCATTCCAGTAAATGCAGGATAATGGGCTCACTAAATAGAGTCATCTAAAATATAAACAAATCCCCAGTGATACCTTCAGCATGCAGGCAGAATATTCAGTGTAAGAGCACTCAGGGTGCAGGTATGGCAGCCTATCCCAATATCTGCTTAAAACAATTATAGCTATTCTGTGGTATTTCTGCACACCCCATATCAATAAACAGGGTGGAAATAAGCCAGCATAAGACCATATAGAATAGAATCATAGAATCATTACGGTTGGAAAAGACTTCCAAGATCATCAAGTCCAACCGTCAGCCCAACCCAGAATATAGAATATCAGAATACCTGTTGTCTAAAGCCATTAAGGAGAAGGACGTAGATACTTAACTACTTGGCACTCTCAACCTTCCCTTCGGGGTTAGTGGGAGTAGTCGTCAGCTAAACAAATGACTCACAGAGGCACACTACGTCTTGGATAATTCTACATAGGTGGAGGATAGACTGGAGACCAAAAGTGAGGACTTGGCAATAAAACACGGAGCTAGTCCCATGATGATACTTTCTGTGAATCACTTCAGTGTGTAAGGTGACCTGGGAGATTCATACGCCCTGTTAAATACATATATATCTTTTCCTCTCATGCTTTTCTGACCATCTCCACTTACCTCTTGTTAGTATTGTCACTATTAACCACGTTTATGCTTTTGCCAAGACACATTAATGAAGTCTTGCGGTTCCCCCACTTTCCAGGAAGGACTGTCCATGTCAGGAAGACAAAATATTTGTTAGTAACAGCACTGAACATGGTCTTACCCAAGCTCCAACCCAGGAGGAATTGCAGCTTAACCTCCCTTGCACGGAGGGATAAGGGGACGGAGCAAGGCTCTTTCCAGGCTGGTAGCTCCTCCTGGCAGTTTCAGCACCAGTTCATTGGGGTCCACCGAGTGTGACATCCACTGCTCTGCTTAAGACCAGCACAATGCATCGCTTGACTCATTTTTAAGGGATGACAGGTTCATAAGCTTCATGTTGCCCTCTGCACAGGAGTGAATTTTACTCTTAATGCAAATGGCGTTTAAATGCAATATTTTAAGACTAATATTCCGTATAGGCACAGTGTCTGATTCATGCCAACCCAAAGGGTAATGTGAATGCTTAGTATTGTTTAACCAGCTCCCAAGGACTGAATAAAACCCTCAGATGAAAGATGTGACCTTCAGAGAGCATGGAATCACTTTTTCTTTTCATCTAAAAGATAATTTATCTAATGCTTTTCTCCTCATTGAAGACATAGGCTCGCTGTACTGAAAACTGTTTACAAATGTTCTTTCTCCTTTAAATTGATTTTCTGAGTATAGATAGGCAGTGTTTTCTGGAACTAATTTAAATTCCCCTTTAATTAATATTCAGGACCAAAATATGTTATCTTTGCATGACTGTGCAATTACTAAAGGGAAAATATCATCTGTGAGAGTAATTATTTTCTTTTTTTTTTTTTAACTAGCCGTTAACCGACATGAAACGTATCATTTCTTTGCCTTTTTTAGGCTATGATTGAAGAAGCCATCACTAGAGAAAAATCTTTTTCGGTTATGTACACACCATTTGTGACAGAAGTCAAGGCCGACAAAATAAACAAGATAAAGGACACGTTTGCTAAAAAGCACCCTGATTACGTGGAGCACATATATACAGGTAACAGCAGATTTCACATGCTCTTAAGCACTGTATAGTGTTTGTGTGCATGGCTGATAAAGAGAGAGTCTGGAGCATGAGCCTTTATATTTCTACACTTCGGGGGGGGGGGAATTAACTTCTGAGATTTGCTCTATGATTGCACATGATTTAGGTAATCAAATGAGTACTTAGGCGAAGTACAGACTTTACACTGCAAGTCCCCATAAAGATGATTTTCATCCATGAAGCCTCGTGTTTCAGTTGTTGAATTTCATTATTGCAATTAATCTTTTGTTCAAAGGTAGATTTGCAGCATGTTGTGGTGACAGCGAGACCCAGGTTCATTCCCGTCTCCGTGCATTTCCATGAGTCACCGACGGTCATCCCTGCAGCAGGGCCTTCGCTTTCCTAAAATATTCTCTCTTCTACAAGCACTAATGGACTGACCACCACCTTTGACAGCATCTCAGCTGCATGGATGGGATTAGATAGCCAGGTTTCCTTTAGCATGTTGACAACAAGTAGGATCCAGAGTGAACAAGGGCTTTGCCAAGCCCATTGTCATCTCCCAGTAGAGTGAACTCAAGTAGCATCTCCTGGAGTAAACAGGCACTTAAATTCTAGTGACCACAGCCTTATTTCAAGAGGAATAGGCATGACATTTTGGCAAAAAAGAGGCAGGGGGATAAAAGGCATTTCTTAATATCATCAACCTGATTTGGAACATAGTTGACCCTGATAATGCTTGGCTTTGAGTTGGTGATTGAGAAATGTAAAGGGAAAAGTGCATTTCTCAGGTCAAATTCTGGAAAGCCTCTATCTTCGTCACACAAAGTAGATGTGTAGCCCACCCCTCCCCGCCGATTCCAGCAGGGTGGTCCGAAAGGCTGAGATGCTGCCTGCTCCCTGCGAGAGTTACACCCAGGTCAGAGATGATGGCTTAGTCCTTGCGGCGCCGCTGAGCCCCAGCACTCTGCAGATAAATAAGGCTTCTGAATCAATACACATTGTGTCTTTGGGGAGGAAAATAAAATCTATTTGAAAAACACAAATAGGAATTAGGAAACCAAGTGTTTACCACAAAACCATGCAAATATTTAACACAAGTAAACTTGTTTTGTTCATTTTTGTTTTGCTTTAGGAAACCAGTATAAATTTAGATTGTGATCTGCAAGTTGCAGACCACTCATGTATTGGGTTTCTGACAGTAGCTTTGGGGTTGTTTGATGAGGGAAATGAGGACTTATCTATCACGGAGGTTGTAAAATCCCTGTCTACTGTTTACTTGCTGATGTGACTTCATGGAGAATTTCCAGGGACAAAATTATTGGCATTAAAAGGAGCATAACATAAAACTCCCTGGATCTGATTTTTAAAAAGATACATTCATATTTCATATAATCCCCTGAATATACAGTAAGGGTGAGACTTCCAGAGGCACATAAGCAGCAAAAGTGTGTAAGCGTTGCACTGAAACTCAGTTTGTGTTCATAAATCAATCACTGAATGACTCCGAAAGCGTCACCAGTCATTTTCTCACTCTTCCCAATAAGGAAAAGGAAGAAAGAAAGAAAAAGGGTAAAAGGTCCCAGTCCTATAATACTTTAGTCAGTTATAAAACAGATTGAATAGAGCCAGTTCTGCCCTCAGACATGTTTACAAAAAAGTATCGGTTAAAAGTCTTGCTTCAGTTTTACACAAATTTCTCTGAGTGCAGGTTCTCGGATCACTGAACTTTCTAAGAATTAAATGGGATAGCCAAGAAAAAGCAATAGGGGTATCAGGGTTTTGAGAACGCAGCGACGTGAGGTCTCACGCGGGCAGGACCTCTCCCGACCTCCCTCCTTTCTGTCCTGCAAACCCTCTCAGGCAGAACGGACACGGCTCTTTTCCTTTGACTCGATGCTGAGATGACTCACAACAGTGTGGGGTGAAGTCAACCTAGTAGGGGTTTCTCAACTTATCTGTTCAGATCTGACCTAAAATCACACTGGCCACAAAAGAAAACATCACAAGCAACAAGTTAAGCTCGTTGTCAGTGTGGTACCACTGAGCATTCAACCTGCAGGTCTGTATCTCACATAGGTGAAATTAAAAATATGAGCTAAGCCCCATTTTAACAGTGGGTGTGAAATACCAGACGTCTCACGAACATGTTATTTTAAATAACCTTCCTATTCTGTAACAAACATCCATCCAATTTTAGTCCAAGTTCTGCTAGAGTGTAAGGACTGAATTGATTTCAAAGTTTTCCTTATTTCTAAGGAAAAGGAGCAGGCACACATTTAAATCCAAGTATACAATGGAGTTTGTTGCAAAATTGAGAATCCGTCAGAAGCAGAACATGCTGCAAGGGAAATATCAGGTCCACTTGCTTTGATTTATATAGGGGTAAGTCCGGAGAGCTCTGAGCGGGGTTCTCCATTTGTCACTGTGACCACAGTGCCTGGCATCTTAAAAGCAGAGCTCACCGAAAACAGAGCACTCCTTTGCAAAAAGTGACACTGACATTCAATCTAGGTTTATTTTTTGCAGGGGAAGGAGAGGGAGGAAAGGACTGGTCTGGTTCCCTAAGCAAAGGTGGTTTACACGATTGCTCTGAGCATCTGTCCTGGCTGAGGTCAGGGCAGACCGACTCGGCCGATACACAGGGGGTTTTGGCAGTGGCAGTCACAAACTGGACAAGCCACAGCGCAGGCCGTCACGTGCCAGCTGGGTGGATCAGAAAGGACATGCAGGAAGCCTGGGATTATGGTGGCAGTGAGGGTAAAAGCACAAACCTGTGGGAAATCAAACCTCATAAATTTGGAGAACAACAAAACAGCTTTTTTTTGCAGTTAAGAGATCCGGATGTTATGCCACTGAAGTGTTGAGTTATTAATGCTTTGTATGATCAGCAATGAAAAGTGCATAAATGGGAAGAGCATGATTTATCTTATGCGTCAGCAAAATTTAAGCTGTTGATGAAAAAGGTTGCAAAGTCTGGAATTTCAAAACCCAGTTTTAGCTGGATGGGCTGCTTTGGTCACCTTTGTTTTGGCAAGCTTTCTGGATTACATTTCACTCCTTCTTTGCCTTCCTATTTTGTCCTCCAAAAAAAAAGTAACTTTTCTTGCAACTGGAAAGAACTGTGACAGTGGAAATTATTTTCATTTCCCTATTCCAGATCCTCATGGACTTCACATCTTGCCACAGACGGCTGAGTGGCCGTCCCTGCCTCCCCAGCAGTACTTACTGACCCTGGGTTTCAGAAACAAACATATTGGAAAAATCTTGGAAAGGTGGTCAAGTAGAAAACTGCCAATCTTTTCAGGTACGTCAACTTGCTTAATAGCTGTGATAGCTCAGGGGTGACCTTTGTGATCCTTGCTAAATGAGGGGGTTTCTCGGGACCCATTTCTCTGTGCTGGCAGCCCTGACTGTTCAGCCAGCTTTGCCCACCCTCCTCTCTCCTCCTCCAGTTTACCCATCATCTTGCTAGCTCCACGATGGAAATTGTATATGAATAAACACAATATATGGGTTTGTGATTTCATTTCCTAGACCGGAAAGCACCTTTCAGTCCTGTCACAAAAGAAGAAACAAAAAGATATTGGGATAACACTGGGAAAAAGATCGTGCCAGTAATGGATTTGATAAGAAGCACCAAATTAACTGTGAGTATAAAATTCACTTTCTGGTGCGTAGCTTGCGTGGCAGCAGAAGCCTGCGTGTGTATGAATGGCATGTGCTTTTTGGTGGGTAATTCATTCTGCACATGCTCCTCCTGCGTCCAGAAACACTCAGTGAATTGCATCAGGAACAGAGTTCGGTGGGGTTTTACTTTTAAAAAGTAGTCCTTATTGTTTAGCGGTGAACCCAGTTTATTTAAAAATCACTTTGCATGCAATTTTCTCAAATCTTTATAGCCTATTATATTATATCCCTGCTTCACATAACTGCCAAACTACTCGCTGTATTCTAATACCCATACTATACTACACATATTGTAGGATACATCAGGATCTCCATCAAGAGTTAATAATTGCTACTTGAAGCATTTCCTGGGATTTAGATCCTGATCCCTCTGTAGTGAAGTATGTGAAATAACCTTCAAATCTGTTACAACCATATTGAAGGTATATTAGTTAATTCTACTCCATACTTTCTGCAATAATGTACACAGCTTTTTAGCACCATGGCTTTTGATTAGCACAAAAGGTCAAAAATCAAATTTGCATGTAGACTAGACTGTTTTAATGCAATTCTTAAATTATTCTCCTGAAAATAAGTGGAAGAAGCCTCTCCTCCCCAGATTGTAAATGCTAATGTTAACGCTTTTTCCCTAGCAATAACAGTTTTTTAGTTTTCTGTATGTTGAAGGAATCAGAGCCATTTCCTCGTCAGGGATGTCTTAGCAAATCACAGGACTTATATTCTTAGGTTTTGATACCAGATAGGAGGTTGACAAAAACTGCTACTTAGCAACCCCTAGCAAGGAAGAAACATTAGCTAGATATTTGAGGAAGCTACATCTCCTTTACTCTCAGAGACCAGCTGCTGAAACAACATAAGTGCTTGAACTCACACGCTTAGTGGGAGGTAAAGGTGCTTAGAGCCTCGCCAAAATGGGGGCACATAAAGACTCTGCATCAGTGTGAGGCAGGTGGAGCTGGCTGAGGGCAGACCTCCCCAACGAAACGCTTCTCTCCAGTTCTTTCCTGAATCCATGTACTGTTGGCTTCGGATGACCGAACGCCCAAGTTATTGATGTGCAGGCCAAGAGAGGTGGCTTCTTTGGGAAAGTGAAATATCGGTTACTGTTGTGTGCATTGCACTTTGAACATTTAAGAAGCTAGAAGTATAAACAGACGGTGGGTTGGGTACTGGATACAGAATAAAACCCTGGTCTTTCTGAGAGCCTCAGTAAAACTCCAATTATTTAAATTTTTCTCAGCCCCCACAGTTCACTCTTTGGGTATAAAGTAGAGCTTTTAGAGGTGAGATTCCTCTGCTGCAGTGATTCAGTTTCTAAACGGTATCAGGAAGAGAAAAAACTTTGAAATCGGATATCTTTTGGATTTCCCATAACTACCCTATTCTGTAAATGGAACAGGAGCGCATGGTTCAAGCAGAGATACGTGGTATCTTGTATCCAGGGTATAGGGAAAGGAGACAAACTGATTGTGTACGAGATGAGAGCAGAGTGGTGTGTTAGGGTTGCTCAAGCCAGTCCCAACTAGCTGTATGAATGTACACTGCTCCTACACAGTAATACTTTCTGTCAGCTCCAGACCTCACCTCATACATTTAAATATTCTTGCTGAAACAGAAGAGGGCTCCCAAAAATACAGGGTGAAATCCCAGCACCACTGAAGTCGGCAGCAAACCTGCCTTTTTTCCAGGGATGTCAGCAGAGCATCCACGTGGTTCAGGCAAGGTCTACCCAAGTGCCGCCTCCAGCAGCAGCAAGAACAGGACAAGAGGTCTGAATCATGGTCCTGTAGATTTATAACCAGCCACTAGAGGGTCAGTATGGGAGCTTTAATGGAGAGGAGGAAAGCCCCAAGACAGAAGAAATTATCACTGAGTTAGAACAGACAGCTGCCAATTCCACCTCCATTATCGGTGGAAACATATTCACTTTCCCTTCAGTTTTCATAGCCTTGAATGATCCAGGCAAGACAGAACCTCTGACCCAAAGAGCAAATGACAAAGCCAATTATACCTGGTAATAGAGATAGGCACCGAGCCAGAACTGCTCTACTATCGGTGATTAAAATCTCTTTATGGGCCTGGCAGAGATTTGTCCACATTTGCTTCCTTGAAAGTATTCCAAAATTTTCTTCAAGCTAGAAATATGATTCCATCATATTTTCATCACGCACAATCTCAATTAAAAACTTCTGGAAGAAACCTTCAGATACAGGCTCTAGCTTTACAACTTACATTAAGAGGATAAAAGGATATATTTGTTTTTAATAGAACAAACGTTCCTTTCTGCCCTCTTCTTCATTTGGAGACTCAAAGGTAAAACCCAGAATGCTTGTCCTAATCCATTCTTTTTTTGACAAAAACATCTCAGTGCTAAAGCAGAGGTTATTAAGCCATGGCAACGCTTAATGTAAGTCAATTCTTCTACCTTAGTTTTGCAGCTCCACAACCTAGAGTTAATGATATGATTTATACACGCACCACTGTTGGTAAGACGTGAAGTTAAAGATTAAAAAGCAGAGCATTTTCTGTTGGCCCCCCTTCTTCAAGAAGGACAGCCAGTCCCACTTAAATCAAGGGGACGTCTGTGTATTGTAAAGCAAGAAGCATGTGAGAGAGGATGTGGCAGTCTGGTGCCCATGAAGCATCATCTGCTGCTGGTGGGGAAATGCCATAAACCTCATCTACCCAGAAACACATACCATGACACAAAGGTTATTGTTTGTGCCCTAAAAATATACATATATCAGCCAGACCTCCAGCTACTCGCATTCCAGCCAAGCTTACCAGCACTGACAAGAGGTTATTCTATCAAGTGATTTCACCGGGGTAGTTTCTGCTGCTTCGTGCACACAGAGCTTGCCTTTCTCCTGCTGTAGCCCCTATGTCGATGGCACGTGATGCTACTTAACCGGGGAACCAGTAGCCAGAGGGACTTATTAGACTGCTCATATTATAAAGATGAACAAAACCTACCATATGACTCACGGCATGATGCGTCCATTCACAGATCTCACTGTTTTGTTATTTTTTAAGTAGAGGGACAGTGTTTACTACATACAGATTTCAGCATACACGTTTTCTGGAGGATCCTAAGGGCATTAAAGAAACATTATGATGGATTTTTTTTCCACTTGTTATTGCAATACACTACAGAGATGCTTGCAAGGCATAACTTCATTCAGATTTTGAGCTGAAAAGTAGCAGTAGAGACACCACAATAGAAAAGAAGAACTACTGGGGGGCACTGCTTTTGCAAAGTGGTGCTCTTAAAGCCGATGGTTAAACATGTCACGCGTATTGGATATGACAGATCCTCCTTTAAATCCAGGCTGACCAGCCACTTTGCTTTTCTTTTTCTTTAGCACTCCTAGCACTCAGCAATTAAAGTTTATTTATAAATACAAGTGGCATAACAGATGACTCCTTTCTTGAGCATAGAGAAAAGCAGAAAGTGGGGGTATCATCCCAAAATCCCAAAAGCAGAAAGTGGGGGTATCATCCCAAAATTCTCAGTACATGATTCACTCCTCTCACATGCTCTCCAGCTCCTTTTTGCAAGGAAAGCCTGTCCTATCTTTGCTCTGGTTGTTAGGGCTGGGAATTTAGCAATAGCAGGTAAGCTCCATCCAGAACAGGCTGAGCTGGTTTTTGTAGGTGCTTTTTCATCCCAAGGTCAGAGGAATGAAGATGGCCCAGGGCTGATCCTCAGGCATCAGGACCTTATTGCTCTCCTAGAGGAAGATCTTCAAAGATGCCTCTGGGGATAAACACCCTTTTTGTTTGTTTGTTTAAAGGGAATTCATGCAGCAAAAAAAGTTTTCTGGGGGAAGCTCTCTGGGAAGAACCCCCATCTCAAGTGAGGCTGCTCATTAAGAAAGTCCTCAGGACAAAGTCAATCAATTGCTCATTTTTACTTTTTTCTTTAAATTCTCCTTGGAATACCAGACAATAGGGGTGAGGCCCATCTAGAAAGTAACAGCATCATAATTTAATAATTTTTTGTCTACATTTCTAACCAGGATGCAACTGTGACTCCACAAACTGCATTGGTTGGTTACCTTTCTACCTGATTCCTCAAAAGTGTATCTCTTCTCTTTGCTAAAGGAGCCAACTCTTTTCCACTGAAGCCTCCATTTAAGTTTGCTCTTTACTTAACCTTCACCGTGCCTACCTGAGCTGGTTTCATCTTCATCTGATTGCTCGGCCACTTTATTATGTTTTCCACTGCAGCTTAGTAGCCCCTTGAATTCTACTATAGTTCATGTAATTCTCATCATGTGGTTCAGCTCCCCGTGGCATTTTTTTCTCCTGCCAGCAGCAGTTATTTACTTTCTCTTTCTGCATTTTTCATTGTCACTGAAACGCCACCTCTGACAATGTTCAACCTCCTCTAATCCCTTCAAAAAAACCCCTGCTGTCGGTTATTTATTTATTTACTTCCAACCTACTATAAACTTAAATAGCATAGCTATGTCCGCAGAGTGCATGTTGGCACAGATGCCCAATTTGTTTCCCATAGCTACGTGGCATGCTCTCATATTTTTCTGGAGAGTCAAGCAAAGAAAAAATTGTTTTCTTTTTGCCTTTACTTTCTTAATCATTGGAGAAGCCCCTAACAGACACAGCACGATGAGAGAGGATTTTTACCTGCTTTCCTAGCTGATGACTCAATATACTAATTTCTTAGTGCTTACACAAAATCATTTTGGGCGGATTTCAAGAATAGCGGGGAAGAACCTTTTGCTGCATCTGAAATGTTGTGAGACTATTTCATGTTGATAAGAGCTCTCTTTTTCATTAGCTGATTGCTTCTCCTTATTTTATTGCACGTGGCTCTACATGGGAACACAGCTACGTGGCTTTCAAACACTGATGATCAGGTGGAGACAGGGCTCCTTTTTTTCCCTTGCTTTAGCACCATGCTAACTAGACTGTGTCAGATTTACAAATTCACATATCAGAGATCACAGAAATATGCTTTTCTTGCTGATGTCTCCTACTAATATAGGTCAGGTCCTCAGAAAAGGATTCTTCAAGTGATAAAAATAGTTTGTAAAAGAAGGTCTCCTTTCTTAGAGGTGGGTCATAAGAGAAGTTCATAAGAAGGTAGGCTTGGAAGGGCTCTCCTGGCTCCTCAAGTCAAATCACCTGCTATTATGCCCACGATCGCTAGCCCTTGTCCTCATGGGGGACTTCCATCTACCAGATGTCTGCTGGAAATACAATACAGCAGAGAGGAAACAGTCCAGGAGGTTCCTGGAGTGTGTGCAGGATAACTTCCTGACACAGCTGGTGAGCGATCCAGCTAGGGAAGGTGCCCCGCTGGACCTGTTGCTCACAAACAGAGAAGGACTTGTGGGTGATGCGATGGCTGGAGGCTGTCTTGGGCTTAGTGATCACGAAATGAGTTTTCGATTCTTGGAGAAGTAAGGAGGGGAGTCAGCAGAACTTCCACCTTGGACTTCCAGAGGGCAGACTTTGGCCTGTTTAGGAGACTGATGACAGAGTCCCCTGGGAGGCAGCCCTGAAGGGCAAAGGAGTCCAGGAAGGCTGGACATTCCTCAAGGAGGAAGTCTTAGAGGCACAAGAGCAGGCTGTCCCCATGTGCCAAAAGACAACCTGGCGGGGAAGAAGACCGGCCTGGGTGAACAGAGCACGTTGGCTAGAACTCAGAAAAAAAGGGAGAGTTTATCACCTTTGGAAGAAGGGGCAGGCAACTCAGGAGGACTACAAAGGTGTAGCAAGCTTATGCAGGGAAAAAAATTAGAAGGGCCACCTAGACTTTAATAAAGCCTTTGACACCATTTCTCACAGAATTGTCCTAGAAAAACTGGCTTCTCATGGCTTGGACGGGTGTTCTCCTCATTGGATAAAAAACTGGCTGATGGCCGAGCCCCGAGAGCTGTGGTGAGCGGAGCTAAACCCGGCTGGCGGCCGGTCACGANCAGCGGCTGGGCATGAGCCAGCAGCGTGCCCAGGTGGCCAAGGGGGCCAGCAGCACCCTGGCTTGTGTCAGGGGCGGTGTGGCCACAGGAGCAGGGCAGGGATGGTGCCCCTGTGCTCGGCACTGGGGAGGCCGCCCCGCGAATGCTGGGGTCAGGTTTGGGCCCCTCGGGACAAGAAGGACATGGAGGGGCTGGAGCGTGTCCAGAGAAGGGCAGCGGGGCTGGGGCAGGGTCTGGAGCACAAGTGTGCTGGGGGGCAGCTGAGGGAGCTGGGGGGGCTCAGCCTGGAGAAGAGGAGGCTGAGGGGAGCCCTCATCGCTCTCTGCAGCTGCCTGAGAGGAGGCTGTGGTGAGGGGGGGTCGGTCTCTTCTCCCAAGTCACTGGTGATGGGACGAGAGGGAACGGCCTCAAGCTGCGTCAGGGAGGTTTAGATTGGATAGTAGGAAATATTATTTCATTGAAGGGGTTATCATGGATCGGAACGGGCTGCCCAGGGAAGTGGTTGGGTCCCCATCCCTGGAGGTGTTTAAAAGACGTGTAGATGTGGTGCTTAGGGACAGGGTTTAGTGGTGAACTGGCGGTGTTAGGTTTACAGTTGGACTCAATGATCTTAAAGGTCTTTTCCAACCTGCACAATTCTGTGTGTATTCTGCATATACACCTTTGTGTCACATAATACCCTATTCATAAATTGAGTAAAAACCATCTTAGAACTAGTTAGGCTTTCTGCCTTTTCTACTCTTGGTGAAACACTGCAGACCTTCAACCTGAATTATAAGAAGCTTAATTGCCACCCCAGTCTTATTTGTACCTATTTATACACAATGGTCCTTCTGTTATCATTGTCTTTTATCTCTCCTTCCCTTTTCAGTTTGCTCTCTCTGGAATTTAGCCCTGCATTATGTTTATTGAGAAGAATAATAAGCTCTTGGCATTTTCATTAATAGACTAATCAAACCACATTTCTCTCAAAAGAGGTATCTATCTCCTACCGTGCTGGCTTCTCTGCTCCATGATGCTTGGGTTTAAATTAACCTCTCCAAACACAGCTGACTGGAGCTATCTGCAATACTCCAGAGAACTGCTGACCAGAGCTCCTCTTCCCTGTGCAGTGCCTGATTCTCTCCTTCAACTAATGGAAATACCAGTTCATTGGCTCAGCTTGTTCTTTTTCAGTTGCTTTCAGAGCTCCCAGATTATAGCTGCATTCCTGCCACTGGTCTCCAATACATCAGCTTTTATTTTATACTATTTTACTATTATATTAGGTATTAGATTAAAAGGGATAAAATTAACTATACCAGGATTATTGGTATTTTTCTAGGGTTAAAAGAAAACTAAGCTTTTTTCCATTATTATTCTTGCAAGATGTATAGAAAGCAAGAACAGCATTGTTATTAAATTCTTAGACTTGCTACAAGAACTACGTTGGTAGTCATTTTGATAACACTTGGTGCTTGCCTAGTGCAAATTTCTGCAAAACCAAGATCAACATCAAACCAAAAGATCAAGATTTTTTTGCCAAGAGAAGTTAATTTTAAAAGCAGGACACCATTTATTGAAAAACAAACGTCATTCAAAACTTTCCATTCACCCTGTTCAATATACGATTGGACTTAAAATCACCTACCTGGAAGTGTATGCAAATGGTAGCATCAGTGTGCCACCATATGCAACTGCCAGAACAAAGGTTTACTAAAAATACTGGAGATTATTTTGAAAATTGATGCCAATTCTTGGAATTTCAGGCACTTAAATACGTTCAAAGCCCTGATTAGATGAATGGAAATCTCACTCGGAAGGGCTGAGCATTCAGATATGCAATGGCTACATCTCGTCAGGAATCCAGGCCAAATTGCTTTTGAAAATCTCCGTAGGGTGCTTATTTGCATTTTTGGCATCAGAATACTTTTGAAAATATGGTGGTAAGGCTGCCATCCATCAAACACTTCAGCAGGTGCTGAGATTTTATGCAAGCACTTGGCTGTTACTGTATTCACATGCTTAAAATTCACCATGTGCCTATCTGCCTGGAGGATCAGCGACCACCTCTGCAGGTTTTAGTCCTTCAAAGTTATATATTTGAAAACTATAGATTTGCCTAGTCTGCAAACAAACCATAAGCTGACACACTGCACTGTTTCCTCAACCTCTTCACTGAAACTTTAAAAGCAATCCATAAAAGTCAGATAATATTTAACAGAGGGGATTATGGAAAAACCATTTCCAAATGAGAAAATTGCATTCATGTTTGTTATCTGCGGTCTCCCCTTCACATATATTATGACTACGTATTTATTTTTCTAGTACTACTAGAGAGATTGTGGGAAGAAAGTCTTTTTTTCTTCTTCTATAAAGATTGTCAGCAGCATTATCTTAAAGGTGCTGGATGCCATATTGCTTATAGTATTACCAGCACAAATACGTATGATGATAAGCCTCAAGGCATAGGACTCAAAGGATAAGTGTGTTTTCTGCGACTCTCCTCTAACCTACTTGCTTTTGCTGAGAAAACAGGACAATCTCTGCGCGTGTTCACGTGGGATAGAGAAGTTGCATTACGCCAGCCTCCTCGGCCGTTTGCAGAGAGTCGAGGAACAGTCCCAAGTGATTAATCAAGCGATGGCTGAGCTAGCAACCATCCCCTACCTGCAGGACATCAGTCAGCAGGATGCCAAACTAGTAAGTATTTATTTCTAATACTTGTTTTGGCCTTTAGAGGCAGGGAGCCAGGGAGGGAAGGGCTGGGGCAGAGCACTGTGTGCCGCAATTTGCTCTGGAAGTCATTTTTTGAATGTGCAGACCTGAAGTAGTTTTAAAATCCGACTGCAGTGCCTTGTCAGAGGAAGAGCTAATCACCTGCAAGGATGACTTTTATAGAACCAGCATGACTCATCTGTAGGCATATTTTTAAAACCTCTTCTTTTCCCCCAAACCTCCCCAAATCAGTCTGGGAAAATGATTGCAATTATTCAGATCGTGCTACTTTAAGGTATCTAACCTCAGAAGCCACCTGCAGCAAAACAGGCTGAATCTGGTTAAAGCTGAGGAGAGGGGAGAAAGGAGGGAAAAGATTCTCTTTCCTGGCTCCATCTACGACTTGCTCCCTGTCTCTGAATAAACCTGTCTACCTGCTATGCTTTTGTTTTCCCTTTGTAAAATGGGGGCCGTGATGCTAGCAGGGCTGTCGCAAGACTAGAGTCATTAATAGCTTGATAGTACATCAATAACCTGCAATCAGAAAGTACCGTGTGGTTATTCTTCCACAAGGCTGCTGGGTTTTCTGCTGGGGGAAGGAGGGAGCTCACGTGCATGCAGATTTTCAGCATTTCATTCTAACAACAACAACAAAAAAAAAGTCCCACCACAGTCCCTGCATTTAAATGCAGATCCAACTTTGGTTCATGAAAAACTCTTTGGGTTTTCCCAAAGCCGGTCTCTTGACATTTGTTTGCAGTCCTGCAAAGCTCCTAAGCTCTGTAGAATTAAAGCTTCACAGCAGCTTGCTTTAGGGAAGACGAGCAGCAGCCTGCAACTGCAGGAGGTGGCTGCCAGACTTTGAAGTCTGGGCTCGAGATAAGGGGAAACGACATTGCAAAGAAACTGTGTTATTAAAAGACATTCTCCTTTTGATGCAAGTTTTCTGGTATTAAACTTCAGCAGGCCCACATTTCAGGGCTGACTAAAGGGTCTTGAGTTATTGGTACATATTTCAGTGATAGGTTTTTCTCTAGGGTACAATATTTTCGGTACATCTCACGTTAGGCACAGGCTATTACGCTGTTGCCTGTATCTTGTCATGTAGTAATCATAAGCCTGACCTCCCTGGAAAGCTTTTCGGGGAGGCTTTAGGCCACCTGAGACAAAGGTCTTCAGTCTCTTAGGGGTAGGACTGAGCAGAACAAGGGTCCGTGTTGGGAGATTTAAGTGACAGATTGTAAATCTCTCAACGAAATACATGTGCTTTGTTTACTGAGCTCAAGGTAAAAATGGGGTTTTTTTTAAAGAATAAAGGCAGAAAATTTCTAGCAGCTATCCTGTCCAAAGCATTAAAATGTATTAATTCAGCATTCATTTGTTTTTCTTTGTCCTGTCATCCTGCTGTAAAATATATCTGTAGCCTGTGTGTGCAAATGGAGGCTCGGATGTTGTGTAGCTAGAATATTTTAGTAAACTTCAGGCACCACAGCGTTAAAGCACAAGACTGCGAGCAAGAACTTGCAGAGTAGCTTCACCAGGGAGTGATTAATGGGTTTTACCTTTCCTGGTGGCATCAGCCCACATGGCACAGGCTCCTTTTATACCAGTAGGGACCATTTCCCTACCGCATCACAACCGCATCGAGCACAGAACATCGCGCTGCCCAACGTTGGGTCTGCACATCCAAACCATCCGGGGACCGAGCAAAAGATCCTCATTTGCTCAGCCTACCTGTCATCCTCCTCATGTCACCGGGGTCCAGGCAGGATGAAACATTTGCAGGACTGAGCTGTTCTGGTGTAATTCAGCAGCCCTCAATGGATGCTAGAGAGGCAACCCTGCCACGGCCGTGGGGTCAGAATCATAGCACCCAAGCTGACTCCATGTGCTTCTCCATCTTCAGCAATATTTCAGAGAGATATCTAAATTTTCCCACGAAGAAAACTGAGCTGGCCAAATTCTAATCTCACTTGTACTAATAAAAATGTAAAGTAATTCCTCTGAGGTCATTCTGACTTTACATTGGTAAAACTGAGATAAGACTTTATGACCAAGCAAGGCAGTTAATGTGTGTGAGTTAGAAAATGCTAAAGACGCCAAATGTTTATTATCACATACAGTATAAGTTGTATAAAGTTCAAAACACACTGAATTTATAATAGTGCCATTTGCACTGATACAACAAGGATCCCAGAGGCATTTCAAGTATAAACTCTTCTGTGTAAATGTCTTCCTGTAACTACATAAATCGAGTCCTAATCTATAGCACAGAGAACCTCAACTGAGACCTTTTCAGATCAGCCTTTATTCATAGGCCCAGGGAAAATAAAGATTTCGGTTAGCTTGAATAGTTGAATATAAGTGGGGAAAAACCCTGAAGAAAATCTTTCCAAGGTTTATGATTTCAGTGTCACCATATTTGTACATCATAAATCAAGGTGAAAGCTTGTTTAAAAAGCAGAAATCTATTTCAAGTTAAAATTAAATGAGGGCAAGATATTTTAAAACAAAAATGCAGCATTGTTCCTTGGAGGGGAATTTCCAGAAAAGACCACCTTTGGGAGAGTTACTGTGGTTTGCCACCTGCCTGCTCTTGTAGCATGCACGTTTTCTCTGCCAGTAGAGCTGGTGAAAAACTTGGGGTGATAAAAATTAAAACCAGAGCACACGCTGGGCACTTTTCACTAGCATGTATCAATAACAGTGAAACTTTAATGGGAAAGGTTGCTTGTTTGATCCTCTTGAAAGCAGTGAGGTCCCCAGGGTGGTTGGGCTGTCGGAGAGGCCCCTTGGGGGTGACAGACCGATGTCCTGGTCCCTGCCCCGGTGGGTGCCGTTCGACCAGCTCTTCAGAGAGAATCACTCAGAAAAAAGCAATGCAGAAATCCTCCCCTTCCCCTGACCGGTTCCTCCTCTGCCTGGTTTGACGCAGGATCTGCCCATTCTGTCCTTAATACCCTTAATCTCTGGGCTGTGCCTTTTCTGGGTTCATAGAAGGAGATTAGCTGTCATACAAGTGTTGTGATGGGAAATTTCTGACAGGTTCTTGACTCTATTCACATTAAAGTCAGAGGCAGAAATCTGCAGGTTTGTTTTTCATTAATACTTGACTTAAACATAAAAGTTTTCATCAAATGTTTGGACCAATAAGATTCAACTTAATAGCTACACAAGCACAGAGAAAACAGGCTGGAACCAACCATAGCAAATTTATTTTGAGATTCAGAAGATTCCTGCATCCAGTGTTGGGACACAGACAAAGAATTTTAACTTAAAAAACCTGAATCCAAAGGTAAACTTGAGGAAATATAGACCTGCCTCTTGAATCTCAGGGTTGTGTTTTTATATCTTGCGCAGATGAGCCCAAACGCTGATGGTTTAAGTTTCATCACCTTACGTACTCATATTAGACTGCTGCCTGTCTAGGTGCGGAAAGAAGAGAGAATTTCTCTATGAGTGCTTACACTTATGCTGTCCAATTACTTGTAACGAGTAACAAATTTGGGAAGAGACACCAAGAACTGTTGTTTCCATTCACTTGAACCAACTAAACCTTTTGGAATTGACCTAACAGAGCACAGCAACGTCACGGGTGTTAAATACAAGATTCTCCCAGTTTGTTCCTAAACGTTGGTGCCAACAGCGGCTCAGGAGAGGACACCCTGGATCCGACCCTTGTCTCTCTGTTACTGAGTTAAGAGCAGCTGAAATGTTTTCAAGTGTTTGGGAAGGGTGCAGGACGAGGCAATGCTACGACTAACCTGGAAGGGTACTGGAGTAGGGCAGTACTACAACTAACCTGAATTTTAGCCTTCCCTCTAACACTAAGGACTGATTAGCAAGTATTTTCCTACAGCTTCTTTTTATAGTTTACACTAGAAATTGTCAGCCTTGTTTTTATGCTCTCTTACGCTGAATGATGGGGAGAAGGGAGGGTTTGCCAAAGAAAAAGGGTAGTAAAAGCAAGGAAAATGAGCTAGATACTTCCAGCTACAGTAAAAGCATCTCAGCTTTAGTGTTGTCCTCTTGTGAGGTTTTACATGCTGCTTTAAATTATGATACATTAGCCTTGGGAGAAAATACTAAAAAGTATTCATGTACGACACAGAATATCCCAGACAGCTAAAGAATGAAATATGGAGCCTTTATTCTTTACAACCCAAGTCTTCCTTTACTAAGTGTAAACATTTACTGCATTAAAACATATAGGCTTAAATATAAATTTTCCAGAGGATTTTTTTTCCCCATTATTAAGTATTTTATATCCACAATAATACAGTGTAATGGCTGAAGCAAAGATGAGGTGGCAGTGCTCATTGTGTGAAAGATGAGTAATAAAATCATCAGCGTACAAATGATTTTTTAATTAGGTTTTAATCTGTGTATTTAGAGAAGTTATTTCTGTGTGAATTCCACACTGATAATTTTTATCTTGGTGCCACAGCTGCAGTCGCTAATGGCAGATGCCATGGACACCCTTGAAGGAAGAAGTGCTAAAGGACGTGTGTGGAATAAAATTCAGAAGGTAAAAACCTGCAGCAAAGGGCAGAAGAGTATATTGTTCCTTGGGGAGTTAATGTCCACCTGAGTCTTATCTGTTCAAAAGGTAGAAAAGAGAGTAGGTGCCATTTGAAACCTGACTGCATGCCTTGAGCTCTGTTAGTGCTCATGCACTATCCTAAAATACATATTTATTTATTTGCTTTAGCTCCTATGGTTGATCTTGGTCCACGTTAATAATTTCATGTGGTTATCTAGTGGAAAAAAAAAATAGAAAAAAAAGAAAAGCCTGACTAGCTTATTTTTGGCTGATAATTATACTTCTCTTCCAGCTTTGTCATATGGGGTACTGTGCTAACTGCGGGGGGAGAGGGGGGGAGTTGTTAGAGAATAAGATTCATCCCAACAAATTAGGTCCCTTAGAGGAGCTCAAGCGAGGCTTTGGTGATGTGAGAGGTAAAAGACATGTAAATGCCTTTCTGGAGCCTCTGCACAGCAACCGGTCAATGTAATTCTTAAAGGATTTGTGAAATGCAGGGACTCTTGTGTTGGTTCTCTGTACGGATGAACCTGACCCAACGTGATGGATAAGAGGTCAGGCTGGGATGTCATAGGAGCATCCGACTTTTTTACAAAGCCTTTCGAACCAGAGGAAATCACAGCTCTGGGCATTCCACACCATTGACATTCAGCCACTTGTGAGGAAAAGGATAGCAACACATCACCAGGAAGGGAAAATGTTGCTAATGGTTCAAAGCATTGGTCCTACCCTGGGTCTTACGGCTCCATCAGACCCCAGGCAGACACACGCTCACTCTGGGTTGTGGCTGCGGTGGGAGGCAGAGAGCAGAGGGTTTGAATTTCTTGAAATTGTTCCTCTTTGGGATTTAGGGTTTACAGACAGATCTCAGATCTGTCTTTTCAGATACTGAAAACCCAAAGCCTGGCTGCACTGAGGCAGCGTAACCAGGATAAGCAAATAAGACAAGAGATATCTGAAAGAAATCACAGGAGTTGGAGTGTCAAGGTATTTTCAGAGTCCATATTTCCAAGTGACTGGAATTAAAATTTCAGAAGGCATCTCCTCTGAGAGAAAGTCTGAGTAGGTGTGTTGCCTCCGTTAGCTGTCAGATCAGTGGCTCTTAATAGTTTTCCAAGTACAGAATGTTTTCAGAAAGTAACCAAAACCTAAATGCCCCAAATTATAGACAGCCTGGGTGTCATCTCTTGCAAACGCTCATGAGGCAAAACAAAGGATAAATATTCATACCGCTTTTGCATTGCGCCAGTATAGTCTATAAATCTCTCAAACCTGCCTACAGACCGTATGAGAATCTTTTGCAAGACAAACACTACGTATGATACAAATTATATATATTTATACAATAACATACGTATTTCCTGCCGTACATAATAAAAATTGATAACCAGATGAATGCAAAAAGTCAACTATATATTTACAAATAGCCTATTCCCTGGACTTCTCTAGCACTTACCCTTCCCATTTTCAGACAATAGACTTAAATATGAAAGGCAGATTTCCAAATTTTTTCCAAAAGTCAGGATTTTAATCCACAGCTAGGCGTTTGAATAACCAGCCTGATTTTCACAACTCTGAATGACCACAGTTCAGAGGCTGCTGAGAAAGGATGGCAGCTGAAAGTTAGACCAAGTACACAGGCATCTAAATATTTATTAAAGGCTCAGTAAAAGTTTCTTGGTGGTACTAAAAAGAGTCCCACATATTTCAACAGACGGCGGCTAATATTTCATTGTAAATTCAGTAAAACAAAGTATTTTCTTTCAGTGTATCTCTGTGTATATAAGCACATCCTTTATATTTCTCTGGATACTTTACTTTCAGTATAATCTTAATGAAAATCAAGCTAACATTTAAAAATTTACTGGTATCCCATATTATGCCACGTGAATCTGTGCATAATTCCATATTTGGGAATAAATATTCCTGAATCCATGAAAATCCACTCTCTGCCGTTTTAAAATTTGGTGCTTTAAAATTTGTTTGCATTCTGAACATAGCTTTGCATTTCAAGTTTGACAACTCAGGTAACTGTTTGATTTGAGGCATCTTGTTCCAAGCAGAACTCACTGTTTGTTTCATAATACAAAAATATTTTGCTGTATTATATCAGAACAAAGAAATGAAAAGCAACATCAAATTTCTTTTCTACTTTATTTTTTTCCAAAAATTTAATTTCAGCATATTCAGCATGTTCTTAGGAAAAAATTCTCTCTAAATAGAGGAGATAGGAAAACGCTCAGGGAGCTTGGGAGGTTTTTGTTGGAATTTTTGTTGGTTTGTGTTGGGTTGTTTGTTTTTTTTAACCAGCCCTAATGAAGAATATTAGACTAGGTTAGAGAACTCTCACACAGTACTAAGGAGGAGGATTAAATCTGATTATTAAAAATCAATGTGGTGTGGATTACCCCAGGTCATTTGTGCTAGAACCGTTTTGAAAGGCTCCGTATTTCCCAGTTCGCTCATCACATGACGCTGAGTGTAGGAGCCTACAAAGAACCTTCACACAGATCTAGTTACAAGGTAGTTATTTGTATTTTTGCCATTGAATTTACATATATTGGAAAGTGAAAAAGAACATAAAGGAGTTTATACAATCAGCTATAAACACACAACTCTGCGAAGCTGACAGCTACGCTACCACCAAGGAAGTCTGGCTTTTGCAATAGAAACAGCTGTTGCACCTAATGAAAGCACTCACATTTTTTCTCTAATGCAGCAGAATTATAGCAGTGCCTATTTTCCAAATGGTTGAAGGGTCTGTCGGAATTGCCATTACAAACCACTGTTTTCATAGTTTTATATTCTGGAGTCAGCCATAAAAAATATATTCAGGCTGAAATCTGACATAGAAGGGCACAAAGCCTGACACCCAAACACTTTTCCTTTTGTCACAGTGTAGGGCTTATCAAATTAGCTTGAAATTAATCTGGGCAATTTTGAATTTACAGGACTGACAAAGTAGTAATATATGTGTCGCTTCAAGTGTTTTGGGTGCTGTGCTGCGCATCCAATTCACTGACAAATTTATGGGTTTACATGAACTAATTTATCAAATGGGCTAATTATTTTTGGAAGCTTTAAATACAAAGAAATGAAAAATGACCTCGTAATTAGCTGGAGAAAAAGAGAACGCCACTGCAGATTAGATGCCTTTCTTGGTATTACCAGGCTACGGACTCTCCAGCCACAAGGAGAGCTGACCCAGGACAGCCTAGATTACCTTGGGAGATTAAGAAACATCCTCCTACAGAGGCTTTACCCACCTACTAGATAACCCTGAAGAATGCCTCGGAGGCAGGAAAAACGGGCCGGGTCAGTCTCCAAAAATCCCTATTCTCCAGGATTTAACCAACATTTTTCCTTCCAGACCGCTGGATAAAATGTGAGCTTTGTATTAGCGATTTGGGGAAACAGACACCTGGGTCTAAGACCTGTCCAGCAATTAATGGAGGGACTGAGTCCCAGTCTACTTCAGGAACATGGGCACTCCTAAAAAAATTTTTACTGCCTTCCTTCTTTTTATCATTATCAGAAATTCCCAAACTGAACTTGCTGGTGGCCAGACTGCTGGGCTCACAGAGGATTCAGGGCACCATACTAGGGCTGAGGAGTTTGGGATTTCTTTCTAGTTAATGCCTCTGTCCAAATCGTGTTATAGGTTGAGTCGAGAAGGTACTTTCATATCACACCATCAGCATTTCATGAGAACAGGCTTCTCTGAAGACACCCTAATGAATGGGAAGCCCTCCCGGTGTAGTCAATAGGAAATGCTATGGGAAAGACCTTCAAACCTCCTCTAACAGAGGTAGACATGTATTTTGCTTACTGGACTTTAAAGTGTAAATTCATTGCTTAATTCAAATTACTATTTTAACAAGAGTGACGAGGCTTAGCAGCAGCAAAGAAGAAGCTTCCAAGAGAGACTGAGGGGAACTAACCTGATCATTTGACTTGGCCCCACAAGACTTGGTCCAGCCACTGGGTCTTAAGCAAGTGGAGGCGCTACCGCAATAGCCAGGTCTGGCCATTAGTGACTAGTTTCTTTGCTGTCAGAGTTTCATATGATCTAAGTGAAATCTGCTGTAAACGTGAATGCTGGGACTAGCGATAAAGCTTGGCCCTTAGTAACACAGGGAACCAGGTCTCTGCACGACCATTGCACGACTCTGGAGCAGCTACAGACCTCAAATCTCAGACATATAAAACAGTGGGAAGGCTCCTCCTTTCCTCTACAGAGCCTTTGTTTCTCTGCAGTCTCGTAAGAGAAAAATAAAGAAATAAAAAGAGATTACTTTCCTATCTCATAAGAATAAATTCATTAATAGAGCCTCACAATATTGTTACAGTGAGAGGCATTTCGTTAAATAAATAGATACTTCAGAGCCTATCAACTAGAAACTTTTGACATCCAAAGAGAGAAGATCCAAATAAGTGCAAGTGCCAGTATGGCTCTGCTTCCCCTGTGAAGATAATAAAGTAGTTCTACTCCTCCATTTAGCCCCTAGGCTTTCATAGTAGTTTCATAGGATCCTCTTACCATCATTTGAACAGCCAAGGGATAGACAGGAGTTGGCAAATAAACACTCTCCTACACTTCCACATGTGAGACACTTCATAAAACCTTCACATCTGAGTTTACCTCAAGGGCATCACATACTTTGCAATTTAGATAAGTTATTATGCCCATCATTTGCTGAGCTCAGTGGAATGCCTGTTTCATAAATCTGAAAGCAGAGCAAACATGGATGAGTGAATAAAAGAACAGATGTAACTTACATAAGGATAAGTACATAACAAAAGCTGCACTAATATATGTGAATATGAAATGAAGTAAAATTAGCCTAACATATTATATAATCTTTTAGCCAGGCACGCAGATTCTCAGTAGTTGACCTCTGCTTACTACATCCCTGCCTTCTGCAACAGCAGGGGAACACTATCTGATGAACTGTGCTCTTCCGCTGACATTATCTCTTAATTGAAAATCAAGCCATGGAAAAGGGCCATAGACTTGCTAGGCCTTCGGTCAGCCGGAGGAGCAAGGAGGGAGATTCATAGTATGTTGATGGAAAGTGGACGTGCTGCTGAATAGTATTATCCTGGCTGCTACGGCAGTTATTTGACGTATATGACTTTGTAACATCTTGTAAAGTCATCCAAGCCCATGCCACAGCCACCGGGAATTGCGCTTGTTCTCGGAGCATGCAGGCTTCAAAAGCTGTTGCGTTTTGGTGCGCTCTCTTGAGTCATCTTGGCTGTTCCTGAGCTAATAGAAGGAAAGCGGTTCCTGGATTGTTCTCATCTCGGGGCCGCGATGCAGCCGTGTGTCTCACGAACACACAGACCCATTGTGTAAAGGGAAGGGGAAAGCCAAGGATGGGAAAGGATAGGAAAAGCACATTTTCTGGAACAGGAGTGGAAGTCTAATGAGTAATATCTAATGTGTGATGAAGTCAGAAAAGTGCAAAAGGAAAATTACATTAGTGGCACTGATTCAGGTAGAATGAGAGTGAAGGAAATGAAGAGCAGAGCAACCAGGTAGAAATGTAAAAGTTTTTGTTAGAGTTGACCAAAGATTGACTTCATGCTAAGATTAGAGAAAACATATTAAGATATTCTGGAAAGGATTAACTCGGAATCAGCAACAGCCTTGAGAGGAACAAGAAGAGGCAGAGGTTTCTAACCTGGCACTGAGTGAAGTTTTCAGAACAGGCAGAAGAACTTAGGAGAGCGCATGAGCAGAAAGTGAGATCCGCCCCGCTGAATCTGAGGTGATACAAGAGAAACGTAGGCAACGACGAGTCCCATTAATAAATTCAGCCCCACTGCAAGGACAACAAAAGCGTGACAGCATTCACAGAGCTCTTTGTGTAAGAGAGGCGACAGTGGGATTTCAGGAGTTATCAATACTCCCGGTCCCTAAAATCAGTTCCTGCCCTTGTGAGTCTCTGGTTCTTTGTGCCTCGCACACAAGAGAAGAAAAGATGCCCCAGCAAGATGCCTACGCAGCCCTCGGCTACACTGGAAGAAGCAATTACATCCTGCCCGTCTCCCACCCTCCAGACACCAGTATCCAATATAAAGCTGAGCTATTTAGTGACCACACACTAAACAACTCTACCTCCTGATCACAGCTAGACCAGCACTGCAGTATAAAAACCAGAGGCTGCGACTCTAAGGAACAGTGAGCTTTCGGGCATACAAGGCTTTATTCAAGTCTGAAGCAGACGCGGGAAGTTTCAAGTTTGCCGTTTCACACCAGAAGGAAAGTTTCTGTACATAAAAGCATAGTTTTTTCCAGCTAAATCAGTTGGTCTAATAAGAGATATCATATATACCCATCATTCTTAGGCCATCACAACCACAACAAATGCTATTGGGAAGGAGTGTTTTGTTCCGAGAAAGACTTTGGTCTATTCCACCAAGCCATAAGGTGCAGTAAGTCACTGAAATAATTTTAAATAGCAGCAAATCTAGCAACTGAGCAGTAAATGTCCTAAACATTGGAATAACGTAGCTGGTTGTAGCTGCCTGGTAGTTAAATCACAGGCAATTCTGGGCATTAACAATCCCCACGTAAGGATTTAGATAAATATTTCCCCAGCCCTTTTTAATCATGCTGTCAGTTATAAATGAGCAGTCTGCTTACCTGCTGCCCTCTACCAGAGAAGGTCTCCAGCCCTATAAACACTTGCTACCAGGTAGTGTTACTGCTGTGAAAAACAGCATGAGCCAACAAGACTGCTCATAGTAAACACTGTGCTGGACAGTGATTTCAGGAGAGCTGATGAAGTACAAAAGGACCGTCTGAGTTGTTGTAAGCTAGTTAATAAATGTAATTTATTACCAACATCCATATCACTTTTATTC
Organism: Anhinga rufa; assembly: GCA_013400875.1. Taxonomy (NCBI): domain Eukaryota; kingdom Metazoa; phylum Chordata; class Aves; order Suliformes; family Anhingidae; genus Anhinga; species Anhinga rufa. The sequence goes on along the minus strand of VZTV01104038.1, from coordinate 26,390 downwards.
AGTTCCTCATCAGCAAACAGTCTTTCCTCCATCTGCTTTTAGCAGTGGAGCTTTCCTAGTGTGCTGAGAGCCTACCGGCAAAGACAGTTCTCAGTGTTTCACCAAACTCATTCCTTTACGATGGAAATGCCCAACGGAGCTGTCTGTCAGATTTCTTTCCTTAAAGAAAGGCAGCGCATACAAATGAGGCACGTGAAAATACAGAAACGGAGCATGAGGGACAATATACTTATCTTTGGCACCAGCATCTGAAGCTATGAACGTTTCTAGAAGGAGGTCCAAGGCAAGGGGTGTGCGGTCGGGTGGGTTACGTCGCCAGCCAACGTAGGGAAATGACTTTGGCCTGCCCATGGCAGTTCGGGTCGCGTGCTACTGTGTAAACCCCCTCCCTTCCAAAAGCAACCACAGCGGCTCACATGTGCTTCACTTAACACACAAACAGTAAAATAGTGGGTTTTTTCTAGATACCGAGCAACCTTTCTTCTAAGTGACCTTAATGGAAGGTTCAGACTGTGGGGTTTCATTTTTATTAAAATATCACTAGCTTCTCTCCAGCATATACCCAGCTTTTCCTCCTTACTCCATACAGCCATGCCTACTTACTCATAGGCCCTTCAAGCACTGTTCCTTTGGTTATATTCACTCCAAAGAGTGCTTTAGCAAGTAGCTCTGGGAGACAAAAGAAAATGTTGAGAGGTACTTCATGTTTAAAGGCAGCTCATTTGCCTCCTATTACTAATAGCTCCCAAGGTAAAATAGATTCTGTGTGCCAGAAGATCCTTTTTGCCATTACATGTTATTTATAGCTCCTGCATATATTATCAAAAGCACCTGTTTCTTATTTAAGAGTGACTCCCCTCATTTGCATTGGGATTTAGGAAGTTTGGCTGTTTAGGCATCATAGAGAATGTGTACCAATGCATCCACACGAGACACACTTTTACGATTTAACAGTTTACAGAGTCTGCTTGCTGCTTATCCATCTACATTTTTTTCTAAACAAAGTTATTTTCCTACAGGAGTTTGTCCTTGTGGGATCCTGGTTCTTTCTCATTTCATTCTCAACTCTTTAGCAGGTACTATAACTGATATTTTGTATTTGTATTCAAATTCATGCTGATCTTTTAAAAGACACGAGTGCTTTCAAGTTAGCTTGTACCTAGAATAGCTCCCCCATTTTTGGATGAGCCACGAAGCTTCCTTTGGACCGTCAGTAAGCCATCAAACACAGACATCTGTTCCTTGGAACAGCCCCCTTGCAGCAAAGGTTGACAAGTTTCGTGACATCTGTGGCCCATCGGGACTTGGACAAAACCACGCTGAATGATGAATGGTATTGCAGTGTTCCCTCATCATAGCTGGTACATATCATGTAATTAGGAACCATATGTGGGATGTCTTATCCCAACGAGTGCACAGGGAGGGCAAAGAATACACTTGCATTGTGATATTTCAGGGCAAAACCAGATGCATCCAGGCAAGTTCAGAAGTGACTGACAGGGCATTGCCAGAAATGTAGTAACTTTTTCAGAAAAGGAGATGTGAACTCCTGGGCTGCATGAACAGGAGTGTGGGCAGCAGGGCGAGGGAGGCCATCCTGCCCCTCTGCTCTGCCCTGGGGAGGCCGCAGCTGGGGTGCTGTGTCCAGTGCTGGGCCCCCAGTGCCAGAAGGACAGGGAGCTGCTGGAGCAGGGCCAGCGCAGAGCCACAGGGATGCTCAGGGGATGGAGCATCTCCCTGGTGAGGAAAGGCTGAGAGACCTGGGCTTGTTCAGCCTGGAGAAGAGAAGGCTGAGGGGGATCTCCTCAGTGCTTATCAGTATCTGAAGGGCGGGTGTCAGGAGGGTGGGACTGGGCTCTTCTCAGCAGTGCCCGACGACAGGGCAAGGGGCACCGGGCACAAGCTGGAACACGGGAAGTTCCACTGAAATCTGAGGCAAAACCCCTTTGCTGTGCGGGTGCCAGAGCAGCGGCCCAGGCTGCTCAGAGAGGCTGTGGAGTCTCCTTCCCTGGAGCCATTCCCACCCCGCCTGGACGCGGTCCTGTGCCCCTGCTCTGGGGGTGCTGCTCACGCAGGGGCTGGACGGGGGGAGCTCCGGAGGGCCCTTCTGATCCCTACCATTCTGTGATTCTGTGAACTTCCCATCAAGCCCTGCTTTGGAGAGGAGGTTGGTCTAGATGACCTCCAGAGGTCCCTTCCACTGAAATCTTTCGATGACTGTAACTCAGCTGCAGCCAGCAAGCGCTGCTCACATATCCCTCCCCACCGCGAGCGAATCAATCAGGATGGCATCCAGAGAGCAGGGCTGAATGCTCACAGCAGCGATTCTCTCCCCTTTATCCATCACTGGACAACATATACAAAAGGGCAGGATTAGAAATATTTTATGTGCTCCAAACAAGGCCTGTATTGTTCCTTATCTTTGTGTGGATCTATATAACGTCATTTTCAAAAACTCCTGTAGGTCTGAATCAAATCCTAAGCCAAAGGGAAACCATATATTGCCTTGCCTGCTTAGATCCTCTGCAGTTCATCCCTCCGGCTAATCCTGCTGCATTGCCTGTCACCCAAAGAGCTCTGTGTTTTCATTGCATAAACTGCATTAGACAAGTGTACCACAAACATAAGTGTTTACAGATTCTGCCCAACCTTAGAGACTGATGTAAAACCATTTCAGTTAAGAATGAGCTCATCACCTCAGTATTTGCATGGACCACGGATCATTTTCTCCTCTCAGCAAACTCAGAACTGGAATTCAGAGCAGACTAATTGACTTACAGTCCACCCGGGTACTTCTGGTGCACTAATTATGCTTTTCACCTTCTCACTCTGTGTCAGAATAAAAATGCCTTGATGTGTGGCACTGAGGAAAGGCAGACACAGCCTCACCCATTCACCTGATTTTCCCTGAGAGTAAAAGGACAGAAATGCTTTTGAGATGTGGCCTGACAGTGCTGCAGCTGTGTGCTGGTGTCTCAGCAACACAGCAAAGGCTGCGCTATCGAGGCTGGAAGCTTCTTGGTCTGAGGGCACACACAGAGGTTTTGACCTTCCCATTCATTCCTCTGGTTTAAAAACCAGTGTCATTTCCTTCAGGTGGACCAAACAAGTTTGTTTTTCTTGTCCTGTTTCTCGTTTTCATTCAGCCACCAGCCTAGAGATCTCTCTCTCCTAACTTAATTCCCCGAGGCGTTAGGCATGCAGACCCAGCGTTAGCCCATTGCTTTGATTCCCCAGGTACCTTCGTGGACTCGCGGGTATAAAACTGAAGGGGGACAGCTGAAACGCCAACACTATATATCTATACTCTTGCAGAAGCCCAGGTGTTTTCTCAGTCTTTATTCCCTTGCTTTTTGTTCTGCTCCTCCCCACATCAACAATTTCCACCACTGATATCTTCCGCAACAAATTATCAGAGCAAGAATTTGAAGCTCAAAGGAGAATTTGGGGGTAATGTAAAATAAATGCAATATTAACATGAAGAACACAACAAAAACTCTACTGAGTGCCTGGTTCATTTTCAAATTTCTGTCCCCAGACCCCTACACCTCTCTGCTTAGCTTGATCCCAAAGCACCTACAGTAGCACACGGATGTGCTGTGGACTAAGCGTGTGATTTACTTTAAAGGCAGCATCTTTAGTTTCTATTTCTTCCCTCTTTCCATTTGATCCTCATTCTGTCCATTGCCATTTTTTCCTGCTCCCTCCAGCTGATCACAGGGACAAGACTAAAGATAGAGAGAAAAATCCAGTGAAAGAAGTAGGGTCAGGAGCAGGCTGAAATCAGGAGCTAATGAGGAAGAAACGGGAGGAACTTGAACGGGGGAGCAGTCATGCACTGGGCCAGGGCTGTAGACATTGATCCAAAGTAGAAATGCTGCCACTGCACTGCTGGGAGTAACTGGAGAGGCAAATACTCAGGATGTCTTGAAAGTAAGATGTCATAGCAGCAAAAGATTAAAAATAGGTTGAAGCCCAGTGTGTCTTCCTAAGTTCTCAGGTCACCAGGCGCTGGTGAAAGACACTGTATAGCTGGGTAGATGGGGAAGTATGGTTTCATATGTTCAGGAGAGCATTTAAGGGACTTCACTCCAAAGATGTCAAGCAGCAAGTTCAACTACCGAAAGCTGAGCCCAGCCCCTGCGGATGGGATGCGATGCTGCTGACCAGCTCCCGAGCGCAGACCGTGGCACACACGGACGCTATGTGGAACAGGGGATTAGCGGTGGGGAAACATAATCCACGTACAAATAGCGCAAAGGACCAACCCGACGATGTTGATCTCTGTGCGGGTTGGGATCAGACCTGAAACGAGCCTCATGTGAATGGCAACACCAGCGATGAACGCTCCGCTGTGAACCACGTCCTGCAGAGCTCTTCGCTTGGGCTTCAGTGCTGCTTTAGCCTCTGGGGTGGCTGCAGGGTTCGGCTGTACAACCCTGGGATTCGGTCTCAACATCAGCCTGTGGCCAGTTATTGCTCTGTTTGGGAATAAGTTACAAGGCTTTCCCAAAATCCACTTTCCTACAACAGCTCCGGCTCTAACACTAATCACGGTTGGGCTGGTTACAAACTATGTCTTTCCACCTACTCCCATCTACACAGATTCCTATTTAAACAGTTATTGGGGGGGAAAGAAAAAGAAAAAAGTGAAGCTATTGATTTAAAAAATTTGCATTTCCCAACGAGAGCCCCGAAGGTGGCTCACTGCAGTCAGACAGCAGAAGAGCAGGCACGGGGAGGTTTTAAATCAAGGCAAAAAGGCAGAACATAATGCTTCCAATTTACTTTCTTAAAATGAAATGTGCAAGCTAAAAAGCCATGAATAAGCACTCCTGAACACTGCAGCCACCGCAAAGAGATTTTTAAGCCACCCCCCTCCCCTCTATCTTGTCAAGAGACTGTGTTTTCATTGTGTTCGTATGGTAATTTAAATCATGCCAGGGCTCAGAGCTTACAGTGTAATTGTAAGTCGGCAAGGGTTTGAATGCCATCACTGCTGTGCAAATAACATCATCAGCTCATCAGCTGTGTCAGTAACATTGCAATTATGTAAGCAACTGTTATTTCCACCCCTGATATGCCATATTAGAACTTATTTTGGGGGCTGGAGCTGACAGGTATTCTATAAATATGAAAAGCACACAACAGCAGCTGAGCCATGGCTCAGGGTAGGAACATCATTCCACCGGGGCCTTCTGGTGGCATCACCAGGAGCACGGACACCGCGGGATGGTCCTGAAGGAGCTGCCGTAAAAGCTGCTGCTTTTCTGGGGCTCCCCTCGCCCTCGCCCTCACCCCACACCCTACCCATCACCCAGGACCTGTTTCCTTTCCTCTTACCACCCTTTGTGCTCCCCGAACACAAGCGCTACCCCCAAAATAGAAAAAGATTACTTTTAACTGCAGAAGAAAGTTACGTAGACGTTTTAATTTGGTCTGTTGCAGAAGAGTCTTGGGGGTTCGGTGGTTGTTTTTAAATATGGCTAAGCCCCTGGACTGGAGCTTGGCACTAAGTGATTAGTCTTTCTGAGACTTCCCATGTGCTTTTGGCCAGATCAATGATTTCCTGAGCTTTTATTTCAGCTTCTTAAAAATGAGGCTAGCATAATGATTCCTTTCCCTAATCCTCTGCATGTTTATACGGTGAGCATGTCACAGCAGAGCCAGCCCACGAGGCTGTCTTCAGAGAGCCCCAACCTCCCCGTGCTCCCGTTGCAATGGATCTCTTGGCAACAGAGGAGCAAAAGCCCACCAGAAAGCGCCCATCAAGGTTCATCAGCATGGTAGAAAACTCTTTTCCGTGGCAACACGCACAGCGCTGCGCAGAGCCAATCCGCTGAAAATGCCAAGCTTCGCGGGGAGGAGGAGGCAGAGCTCCTCTCCCAGACGCCTTCCTTCCGCCCTCGGCACCCCAGGGAGGCAGAAGCAATGGTCTATAAACTTTTCTGCCTCGTTTTCTCTCTGTCGCACACGCACATCCCCTCACCAGCACAAACCACGGCCAGAGCGCACGGCACAGCTTCAAGTTCAGGGCTGAGGAGCACTTTCGTAACAGCTCAATAAACGAATAAATACAATAGGAAGCCACGCTCAGATTAATTCGCAGTCAGCTGTTCTGTGTTGTGCCTAAAGAAGCAACACTCCACTGAACGCGTGTCAGGATGATAGATTAGGACTTTTTTTTTTAAAATATTTCAGCTTAAAATGCAATTGGAAGATTGATTCTTTAGATCCTCACATTATATAGGGTCTAGGTCTTGAGTATAACTCAGTGTGAAGGGAGATGATTCTCATCTTCACCTTACAGAAACGCTGCGTATCGCAAAAGCTGACAAAGGGTATGAATAAAGGTAAGGTATGGGGAGAGATAGCCATAAAATTATGAATTCCTGGTATTTACAGAATACCTGTACACAGTACTATTAATCTACATTTTTGGTTGGTTTGAAATCACCTCTGCAAGGAAGATGTGTCAATCTGAATATGCTCTTTATTAGAGTAATTACGTTTTTATTTTGGGGAGACACTGAGGTCATCTATTCTTTTACTGTATTCTCTAGTGTATTATATTCATGGGAAAACATATTTATTCAGAACTTCATTTTGATTTAATAGAAAAATGGTTCTTGCCACAGCAATGTGGAATACTCATTTTTCTCCATGTGTTGATTTTTGGCATATAAATGCCAGAAGCCTCTGTTCTCTTTCCTTATCAAGAAAAACTTGCCCGAGATTAATTTCCTCATCATCCTTTCCTTTTAAAGTGGCTGTTTTTCAATGCCATTTAAAGACAGAGTTGTGATAAATTCCTGTTTTCAATGTACAGATTTCAATGAAAGAGTCTATTCCACAGCAGTAAAGTAATTGAATCCAAATGGAAAGGGACAAAAAAAAAAAAAAAATTATTAAATCGGGTGCTGCTACTCCAGCCGATTGTATGAGAGCCGCCTTTATGTATTTTTCTTTCTAATGACAATTAGTTTTGAAATAAACTAATTGCAAAAGTTTTGCAAGTTTTTATAGAGGGGAAGGGACATGCTTCTGACACCACTTCTTTATAATTGCAGATTGGACTAATTGAAGACTACTTATACCAAGTAGAAGACAATTACTTAAAGAATAAAAGGCTGAGAACAGCTAGAACGGAAAAAAAGAAAATGAAGAGGGCTCAAAGTACACAGCAACAGCAGAGCCTAGGAAATATCAAACTGTCCCTTACAGCCCTAAAGACATGGCCATACAGCGAACAAGAGAATTAACACGGTAGATATTTGATAGACAGGTCAAAAAGAGACACCTTTCCACTTAATGAGCCTTCCCCTCACTAGGGGGTATCTTTAGCAATCCTGCACTTCATTAGCCTTGACTGGCTGGAATAAATGTCTACAAAAGGCTTATTTTCAATTGTCTTGTTTATTTAAATAGTAACACCCAGCCAAAAAGGGGCCTGGATTTTCTGCTCTGAGAGTATTCTGCATCCAACGTCTACAAAATCTTCCTGGAGTGATTATTGCCCAAGAAGCACTGAAAACAAGGATCCCTCCACCATCAGCTAAGATAATTTGGTCTAACGTTGCCTTCTTTCCAGGTTAACGCCTTACACCGCAGAAATCGGTACGCTATAGGTGAAAAGTGGCATCCTGCAGCTGCAGGGCTGCAGCAACTGCAAGGGCAAGAAACAACGACACTACGAGAAGAGGAAGGCAAAAAAAGAGCCCAGCTGTTGCCCCGTGGCTAAGGATGTGCAGTCCTTCACTCTCATCTGTGCCCTAAAGATGATGTTTTTCCCCCCCATTAGATGGTAATTGTTTTTTTTTTAAAAAGAATGCACAAACGCTCCAGGGAAGAGAATAACTGCACCTGCCTTCTCCAGTGCAAGTCTCTTGGTGAAGGATCAGCGACGCATCTTGCACTCCCCCGGCAGCAGTCTGTCACATAGGCACATCCTACATCGTCTTGGTCTTCAAGGGAGCACAGGTTCCCAACTCCCCTGAGACCTGCCATCAGCGAGCAAAGCAGCACACCTACTTTTCAATAGAGATCACCTTATCAGATGATGTTTGACAGGCATCCCCAGCTGATGCCTGCAGCCTCTTTTAAGGCTGCCATCTCCTTTTTGTTCACCGTGTTTATTTATAAGAAAATAACCTCACCCTATAAAAACAGCATTCAGTTAATTACATTTTCTCATTAAAGGGCGACTTTAAAACAAACAGATAGAAAGAAAGGAAAAATCCACCCCCCAGCCCTAAGATTTAATTAAAAATCCAGGACCTCAAAGGCATTTAGCCACTTAATTCCCATTATCTATTTATCACAGGTAGGAGTCTAAATCCTACAGATTTTTAGCTGCTATAGACCGTCTTCCTAGGCTCTCATAAAAGATTTTTGAAAACTAAGAAAACTGGCAAAAGCTTTGATGGTCCTTTGTTCATTGTTAACAGAGTAAGTATAAAGAAATCTTTTTGAGAAAATCTGAGCTAGCTTGAGCTCCTTAAACATGTGGGACAGAGAAACGAAGAATTATTGCCCTTTGGAGACGGCGTTATTTTGCTATGGAGTTGGTTTTGTCAGATGAAGTTTTATGACACATAGTGGCAATCATCCATCTTTGATGAGCAGACACACACTAAATCAGAAAGACTACTCCCCACGGATCATCAAGTCACAGTCACCACACAGTTTGGTAAATCATGAGGCTCTTAAGCAAATACTCTTAATTTCATGCAAGCTGGCTTCCAATTCTGCAATATTTAATGCAAAATCAGGTATTTTTACCTAGAATGATGAAAAAGAATAAAGGGCACTGAAAACAGATGATCTTTGGGAACAAAAAAGCAACATTGCCAGTGAAAAACAGTTGTCTGTGCGACATGAACAAGCTGATCTGAGTGCACTGAGAAAGATGTACCAGCCTCATTGTGGAGCTTTGCGAGAGACCCAGATCTGAGACAAGATGTGACATTTCACTTTTCAGATACCAGGTAGGGCGGAAAACCTGTCTTACCCTGCAGATCAATACATCACTGAGAGAGAGGGAGAGACAGAGACCATAGCCCAAATCAATCTGTGAGGTGTCGGAAGCATCTTGGCCAACACCTGGCTACAGTGCCCTTTAGCCTCCTGAAAGCCACAGACTAAAGCAGTTGTCAGGAGATGAAGTCAGCTATGAAACAACACAAAGCAAGCATGAAAGGAGCCTCTGTCAGAGAAGGGCGTTGCTGTTTTCAAAAAATAACTATCCGTAATGCACAGATTCCCAGGCCCAAATCTGAGCATCTGCATAGTGTTTTATTCAGGACTCGCCGAGGGTCAGCTTTACTCCATGAATATGACTACATTTTGGCTGGACAAAGTCGGGGGGGTAGGGGTGGGGGGTGGATTTCTAATGCTTGCTGCACGCCGTATAGTTTCTAAAGCACGAGATTCACTAGGATCACCTACAAAAATTAAAAACACATCGTAATAATTAACTTGCCTTTTGTAGAAATTGCAGGCTGTATTATAATGATTCTCTGGCCTCTTAACTGGTGATTTCTACAGGGTGATGACATATACCATGGCTCCTCTCGTTCACAAAATATTATTACAAGTTGGACTTCATTCCTCATCCTCCTTTTTGTTAAGGACACATTAAAAACCAGCCAAGCCCACGGCTGCTGTGGCTATTTTAGTCTCATACACAAGGACGCATCTGAGACCACTCCCCAAGAGTTCCACTTTCAGGTCACTTCTCTCTCAAAGACTAGTTTCCAAATGAATGATGAAGGTTTGTTTCCCTCCATCGCAGATTTTTTTTGTCACAAAAATGATTTATCTGTTGACAGCTAGGTTCACTGGCCCCAGGCAACTGATGTCAGTTGAAACCGCTCAATAAAAAGCAAAGAACACTATACTAATTTACCGAAAGGGGCAGGGAGGAAAGGTATAGATACCCTCTCCCCTAAGACTGCCCCGTAACTCTTCTGCTTTCTGTTGCAATCCCTGCTTCCTTGTCAATGCCAGAACTTCTGTACTAAGCCCTGGAAGGGACAACAAGCACAAGCAGAGTCAGCTCCGTCAGGTGTTAGCTCTATGTTTACTGTTGGGTTACAACACTAGTTACGGCTCAGAGAAGGTGGACCAGACAGAGTTTGGTCTTAATAAACGCTTTTCGCTTTCACTCTTTGTGAAGTCTCTTCGGTCAAAGGGGTATGATGAAAACCACTTGAAAAATACACGGTTGTGATTCAAAGTGATGGAGAACGGGTCTACGGCTGAAGTATTAAAGCAAACCCACCGCCGGAGGAAGAAGACGAAATGCATTCAAATGCCATCCAGTGGTAGGGAGTACCTGGGGACATGCACTGATGGCACCCACTGCTAGGGATTAAACTGGTAGCCTGCTGTTGCTAATCTCCCTCTGTAGCCAATGAGAGCGACAGTACTCTGAAAATAATTCGGAGGACCTCAGTCACGTTCCTGTCTCTGCAAGTATCCCCCTCTACCTCCGTTTCACATCAAAGGTGACAGAGAAAAGAACGGTTACATCAAGTTGTCCTTCACATTTGACTATACAGCCTGCAAACCCCCGAGAACAAGGACTGTCCTACAGTCCACTCTAGGTGGCCTTTTAGGAATTAGTATACTAATACTTCTAAACAAACCACCACTTAAAAAGCAGTCTCGTATTAAGAAATCTATAAACTAATCATGAGTTTACTGACACAGAAGGCATAGGAGGGATATTAGGCACCACACAGTAGTTCCAAAAAAAAAAGTCCATGGCTAAAAGTAGAAGAATCTATGTACACATACGCTGTGTTATACTTGTAGCCCAGCTGAGAGGTCGTACGAATGTAACCTGTTGCTTATTCAGCAGCTAGATGAGATCGCACATCTTTAATCTCAAAAACAGAACAACAGCAGGCCACAGTTTTACATTTTTCCATTTGAACTACAATCATTGTCACAAGAGCCAATTTCACGTTGGGCTGTTTCTTGTTCTCGTTGCAATTCATCACGAGAAGACATGAGATCTAAGATACCTTGGCAAGGCATAGTCCATGAATAATACAGCGCGTTACTTTGACCTTTTCAGTTTGCTTTGTGGTGCGATGGGCCAACTATTCCTGTCCTCCCCTGTTAACCACCCCATTAACCTGGGAGGAGAAGGTGGAATGGACAGACAATTAGCCAGCAGAATACTGAAAAGGTTAACACAGGAGCGCACGGCCCTGGCTTTCTTGAGTTTTAATGGGTATTAAGACCCTGCAATCTCTTTCCTCTTTCAAAGTCAGCAGGGAAAAAATAAGAAATCGCACAAGATGAATTTTGTTCTCATTTCAGATTATAATCATGTAGTTCCTTTCAGATGTCACACTTGGATGATTCTAGTTTATGCGTGAATAAACCGAGAAGAATGTTTATTTTTATCCCTCTCAATATGGAGAATATTCAATTAGAGCGGTGAACTTTTTCTTTGAAGCTGGTCATTCTTGAGTAAAGGAAAATTGGAGAAAGTAGAGGCGAAAAAGCTCCATACAGCAGCCTTCTTTAAAAAGGTCACGCTCGCTACACTAACTACGCGAGCTGAGTCATTCCCGTCATTTCCTAGTCAAAGAGAGGAAAAGGGGGAATTTTTCCATCCTGTGGGCTGTCAGCTGCAGAAAGCTTTATCTTGGTATTATCTCGGTATTCACCAAGACTACCAGGGCAGGTGGATCTCACATGTCTCAGGCAGATGGAGAAAACGAGGCACAGTAGGTCTTGGTGGAGTTTCGGAAGTGCCTGGCGAAAGCAGCTGCCCCGTTTCTCTGGGGTTTCGTACGTCTTTGTGAAATGTGGTATTTTTGAAAGATCACGCCATCATGAATGACACAAAGTCATACAGGCAAGCATCAGAAAACTTTTTCTGAAGCCTTGTGGTCAAAAGACCTAATTTAAAGAGTTCACATGAGCTCCTTTGCTCATAAATATTTTCTAACGTTACTCTGGTGGTTCAGTTACAATGGCCTGGGAGAGTCTGTTTTTCAGACGCTGCCAAATTCTTCTCTTTGTACAAATGTGTTATTTTGAGTTGCTATTAGTAGCAGTGATATTAAATACTTGCTTTAGATGGGAGAAGTGGGGGCGAAGAGAAAGGGACCTTTCCGCTACCCATTAGAACGACGAATTTTACATTTTTTACAGGTACTGACCACAATGACACTGAGTCTTTTTTATTATCTCACAGTAATAATATAATCTCTGTTTTGCTTAAGGTGAACAGTGATATTCAGACAGGAAGAATTACTGATGAAGGAAAGATAAAGCTTTAAATTATAAAAATTACTTTCGTGGCTTCTCTCTGTAATACATTTTAAGTCCAGAAGGGACCATTAAGATCACCTCTATGCCAAGGATTTTCACAGGGTGCTTTTTGATATATGGGATCTCAAGTAACACCCTTTCTTTTGACCCTTGCCCTTGAGCACTATCTTTGATGGATTTTTCCAAACTATGTATTGAGATAGTCAAACACTTAGGGGCACGCTCACAAACTGAACGGGATCAGAGAAGCATAATCGTCTTTCAGAGGTGCAGTTGCTCTTTTTAGGAGAAAAGTTTTATTGTGCTTTTGTGACAATTTCAGTGACTGAAATCAGCACAAAGAAAAGTTTATCAAGCTGCAATATCTTTAATGTGTTGATCTGAAGAAATCCGTAGCAATTTTAATGAGCCCTTATTCTTGATTTAAAGTCTTGAATAGAACTGAATATTTCTAGGCATTTAGTGAGAAAAGGTTGTTATGGTTTCAGCTGGGATAGAGTTAATTCTCTTCACTGTAGCTGGTGCAGTGCTGTGTTCTGGGCTTAGTATGAGAATAACACTGATAACACGCCGATGTTTTGGTTGTTGCTGGGCAGTGCTGAACTAGTCAAGGACTTTTCCAGCCTCTCATGCTCTGCCGGGGGCACAAGAAGCCGGGAAGGGAGGAGGCACAGCTAAGAGAGCTGATTCAAACTGGCCAAAGGGATATTCCATATCATATGATGTCATGCCCAGTATATTAACTGGGGGAGTTGGCAGGGACTGGGGGGGGGGGTGCAATCGCGGCTCGGGAACTGGCAGCGTCGGTCAGCGGGTGGTGAGTGGTTGTATCACTTGTGGGGTTTTGGGTTTGGTTTTGTTTTCCTTCCTTTTGGGTTTCGTTTCTCTCCCTCATTGTTTTCCTTTTTATTATATTATATTATCTTAATCATTGTTATTATCATTACTATTATTGCCTTTTTTTATTCTAATTAGTAAACTGTTCTTATCTCAACCCACGAGTTCTCTGGCTTTTGCTCTCCCGATTCTCTCCCCCATCCCACAGGGGTGGGGGGAGTGAGCGAGCGGCTGCGTGGTTGCCAGCTTAGTGCTGGTGCTTCGTTGCCGGCTGGGGCTAAACCATGACAAAGGTACAGCAGTTGTACCATTTACCAGCCATTTACCGTTGTCCATAACTCTACCCACCGCCGTTCAGGACTAGCCGGACCCCACCATCACAAGGACTCCCAACCTCAACAGCTCATTTCTACAGGTCACTATGACAAATTGCAACATATCACTGATTAGGAGACTAGTCATCCCGTCAAAACCAGATTCAATTCCGCGTAGGTTGACTAAAAAAGTCAAATGAAGAGAAATAAAAAGAAAGACAATCCACTCCTGCATTTGTTCTAGTGTCTGGGTGACCGGGGGAGTATCTATGGCAGGGAATGAATTGTCCCCTCCCGCAGATAAAGGACTAAAACTCTTATTGTTCTTTGTGCTCACTAAATCAGGGTTGAGGCGATCCGTAAGAGGAGAGTGCCAGGAAACATGCCGAGTTGTTACACTGCCTCGAACAGTTTCTCTCCAAAGCCTCCTTTATAAGCAACACAGCAGTAACTTTATCTTTAAAATATATTTATCCACCACTATTGTTAAACCCGCGCTAAGTAGTTTTGTTTTCTGGAGGAATAAGGCCATCAGCTTTTACAGATCAACAAACAAGCAGGGAGAAAGCTTTTTTCTTAAGATATGGAGTGTCACTTTTTGCGGGGGTAAAAGCCGGAGGTGCATAAAACCAAATTCTGCCATTTAATTAGTAATCAGCAATGATCTGTCAGTCAGAGTTACTGTAATTCATGAACTGTTAAGTCAAAGCAAAAATGGCAAGTAATTAGACTGTATCCATTAGAGCTTCACTAGCACTCACTCATAGAGTTGGGGTTTCAATCTGAGGAAGAAATGGAAATGTGAAACTCCTTAATATATTCAGCTTTTTTAATTAGCAATCAGTGCTGATTTGTCAGCCGTACCAACTCTAATGCATTAGAGCCATTGAAACACAGAAAAAAGGCACATTTTCAAAATCATTTATGCTTATATTTACATTCCCTCCAGGCTGAAACACTGGAGAAACTACTGAAATATCATCTTTGCCATCACAGAGCAGCAGAAAGCATGTAGGAACTTACAATCCAACATAGCCAATGAATTACTGACTGTTTGGGTAAAGACAGAAGTTGAATATTTATGAGAGGTAGTCAGTACCTCCAAACACTGACAAATGATCGTTACCGCTTTAACCGTACACGAAACAAAATCTCCAAGAGCTCGGGTAATACAATTTATATTCCAGTCAATCCCATTTTAAAGAATCCATTAATAAATCGACAGTGTGCTTACCAGGCTGTTGAGGCTTCCTCGATCTCTGGATGGAGAGGGAGGCGGTGGAAGAGAAGTGCAAAAAGTCATCCTTTACCCCATCTTCACAGGTGCCAGGGAAACCTGAGCTGGTGAGCAGGACGCAGCCTGCTTCTGAGCTTTCGTAGGCGCAAGATTTTACCTCCCTCAAAATAGGACAGGCTCTGCAATGCTCCTGGTAAGCTGAGCAGCAAAGCTGGGCTCTCCAGCACGAGGCCCAAAGCCGCTTCCTTCTCCCTTAGCCCTCGAAGAAATCGAGGTGCTGGAGGGAGAGGGGGAACGAGAGGTATGAGGGCTCTCCTCTTTCTACCAATATTAATATAAATATCAGAACTTTAATTGCTTCATTTCACTAATATAAAGTAGCCGCACTAGGCCTCCCTATGAAGGATAAAAATGAAAGGATGCTTCACATGTCTTTGTAAGCATCTTTTTTTCACTACTTCTTACATATATGTATTTAGATATGTAACAACTTGCTTCAACAGCAGAGGGTAGCTCCTGCTATAGTCAGACCCCACTTAAAGTCACGGTCTGTGTATGGATCAGCTGACAAAGGCACCAAGACAGCTTAAACTAATTACAATTTACAGGTAGGGTGGTAATTGCACTTCTAACTGCCTAAATTAGGCATACAAATGCATGGTTGCATTTGTATAGAGGCTGACAGAATACTCTGTGCCAGCTGAAAATTCAGCCCTAAATAGTGGTAATGTTCTTAATCTAAAAATTACTCTTGTTTGCCTAACGTCTGACAGTGTTACATCTATTTCACTAGATGTTTAATTAGTTTGTTTTCATGGTGTTCTCGTTTCCATTTTAGCTTTTGTTACTGATGGGAGAGAGCAGGTTTCTGGCTCTGCACTTAAAACCGCTCCCAAGGCAAAGAACATGGCACCAGTTTGCCTTCACCCTTCCAATGTCAGCGCATAGAGCACTCAGCCAACATTTTAAGCTCTCAACAGCTTTTGTGTTTTTAAAGTACTTTCTAGCTAGCCCCTGTTTTGTCTCTGATGGCTGGCTTTCAGAGGTTGTAAACATCCATCTTGCAGTGGAGTTTTCAGCTCCTATTTTTGAAACAGCAACTATTTTTCTGCAAAATACAGGTCAAGCCGTCCTGTTGAATCTACAACAGATTCACAAACAGGTGCTCTCAAGCAGCTGTAATCTCTCCACCTTTTCTCTTTGAACAAAAACCTGTAAAAGATTAATCATCTTAGTCCATAAATGCTTTAATAGCTTGCCATGACTGGATGTTTATGAATTCTAGGTGTAGGTTTGTGAATGGCTGGACCACTCAGGCCCAGACTAAGCTATGCGAGGAAGTTCACATGATTCAGATATCAACAAAAGGAGGAGTTCAGCTCCAGCCTGTGTCCCAGGCTTCCTCCAGTCTCTTGGCCAACTGCCGGCTTCTTATAATACCTCAGTGGGTTTTTTTCTAATTTTTTTAAGCAAGCAAACAAGCTATTGCTTCCTTATACATCACCCTGCCTCAGTACGAGCTTTAGTCTTCGTACTCCCTCCAAACTACCACCCGATGGCTATACAGGCTTCTCAAACACCGCTTATAGTATAAACTTCTGAGCGCTATTCTGTATTTCAACTAGTAGCAAAGATAGGTTGGTATCACAGTACATCATTTTCTCCAAGCGTTGAAGGGCATACTTAAATAAACCCCAGAGCGATGTGCGTGTAGCGCACCTACTCAAAGGAATTTGTGTCTCGGAACGCTACTACCCCCAACTTCCAGGTACACATACTAGCACGGGAAGCGAGCAAGCTTGCTGCTAGAAACTGCCTTCTCCGTGGAAGTCTGGATCAGAACAGTGAGACATCCCCACCTAACTAACACCCACCCGACAGAAGGCCCTTTCCTTTGACAGCCATTCTTCCATTTTAAGAGGCGCCAATTTAGAACAATGGTTAAGAGTAAGGATTCTCGTAGCAATGAGGACCAGCTCATTGAACTGTTTGATTTTGTACAACCTACAAGAGACAGTTGTGTTTTCATCTCCTGACCTCCTCTTCAGAGAGTTCCAGTCCTTCTGAATGAAAACAATTCTTCTGTATGCTGCATGCATGCTGGCTAACTCTTTAGTACAGTAGTAAGTGAATGAGAGCTAGCTTGGAAAGAGACGGCCTTTTTATCCCAGTTTGTCCCTTAAGGAGTTGCAGAACAGATCCTGTACTTTTACTGATAGAGAAATCTCAGCATAAAGACTTAAGGAATTATACTTAATTCAACTCTCTGAATTGAAGTTTAAAAAATTATTCAGGAGATCTGAATTGCCTGGATCATGATTGAAGCTGGGTATTGTACAAAACCAGGTGACTACTGTTACTCAACAAGGCACATTCCACAGCAGCTAGATGGTAAAAGTATTATCGTTTAAAATTCTAGTTTTGAAAATTAGTCTCACCTAAAATTTAGCAGAACATCAAGCAAAATACCGCCCAAAATGATGCACTTGTTCCAATGCTACACATGCACAGAGTATTGGAAATGGAGAAGGCGGGGGCAAACCTCTCATTTGTAAAAAAATTCTTATTTTTGCTTCTTTCCGTTACTCTGGAGCACCTCTCGAACTTCAAAAGCTCACTTCCACCTCCAATCCTGTTCTGTCACGTACTCAAGTTTCATGGCTGCTGTGTGACAGCTGTAAAACTAATAAGCACGCTCTCCCACTCCGTTATCCACTCGGTCAGTAGAAATACTGACCAGACGCCCAGGCAGCCCCCCTCAATATGGCCACAGTGGGTACTAATAAGATCCACTGTCCAACAGGTAGAGATCAGCCTGTTTTGTACTCGCTCACTAGCAGCTTCCCCTCTGCTAGCAAACTTACAGTACTTTCACACAAGACAAGGCCTTACTAAAACTAGGTCAGACAATTCCTCCTTTTTCTCCAGTATCCAAAAGACTTTACACTGCTGTAGGTAATTAGGTTGAGAATGAGTTGTCAAATCAGCAAATCACTGTTAATTATTACCTGTCGGCTTGTTATTTTAACCCAAAATCTCTCTGTTTTCACTTCTCTCTATCTCACTGAAAACTTCTGCTCCTCTGCCAGTCAACACCCAAAAAAGCAGGTAAGGGCTTCAGCACCATCCTAAGATACGCAGCTGTAGCATGTCCCCTCAGCAGTCTGGGACCAAGCATGCCTTCGATTAAGTGCTGCTAGAGTACATCACCTTAGCACGTAGCCAAGTAACAAATCCATAGTCTGCTTTATAGCATCTCATCTCATTACAGGGAAGGGAGCTGCCATTTTTCTCTTAGCCCTAACATAAGATTTTCTCTTTTTTTTAAACAGTACACCTATTTTTTTAATAAAAATAGGGGCATCTTATCCTGAAATTAAGATAACCAGATTGCAGGAGGGGGTAAAGTCACACTGGAGGCAGGCAGAGTCTTCCTCCTTCTTCTAGAGTTAGCAAGACTGAGCAGAACTAGTTCCTCCCTTAGAAAGTTAGATGCAGCAAGCGAAGAGCAGTAGGACTCAGCCCTCTGAACGATCATTTTTCCATTCCTTTAGCACCAAGAGCACTGTGCAGTAGTGGTAATGACACGATCAGGCAATAGAGTAAGCGCTAGAGGTTCAACTGGTTTTGAGTGCAAGTGAACTTGAGATAGAAGCTAAATACAAATAATTTGGAAATTAAAGACGACCAGAGGAATAATGACAGGCTGATATTATCAGTTCATGTGGAGTTTACCAGGTTGAAGACACCCTTCACAAAATAACAAGAAAAACCAAAAACTGTTGTTGATTTTTTAACATAGTATTTATTGAATAGTTTATTATGTAAGTGTCAGTGCATATTTAGCTCAGATGTTTATTTTTACAGGACAAGGACAAAAACCCCATGGACACATGTATCCAGGGAAAGAGGGGAGAAGGGTGAATATATTAAGGAAAAAAAAGTTCGGTTCTGGCAGGTTCAGGCCTACCAAGTTGTATACTGTATTAGGAATAGCTATACCGCTAATCAGAGTAGGCTGGAGCCCAACACAACACTTTATGTGAAAAGACAAAGTAGACTCTCATAAAAGCTTATTTAGCCAAGCCATAAGCAGTGTTATTTTAAACAGTTTATTTACATTGCTTGGATTGGCAAAGAGAGATATAAAAACCAGTTAAGTCTGACACATTCAGAAGCATTGCTAATTACATATAGACATAAGACAAGACTGGTGGTTAAAAAGAAACCAGAAGTTGAGAACTCCCGCTAATACAGACAGTTAAACCGTTAATGAAATGCAGAAATATACATATTTAGATAGTTCCTGAGATAGCATTGCATCATACTAACTGTTCAGAGGAGATCAAAGAAATGAACATATAGTTTTGAAGGAAGACACAAATACATGAGAAAGCCAGGTAAAAGCCTTAGGAGTACTACACCTGAAGTTTGACACACCGGAAGCGGGCCCTCAAGTTACAATATCACACCAATAATCCCATGCATTAAAGAATGATTCATTAACCAAGTACATGGAAGGTGTGGGGTTTGGGGGGTTGGTTTGTCTCACAGCCCTACTAAACGGGACTGTAATTATTTTCCTCAGACTTCCACTTCAAAGAAATCCAAAGGATTCAGTTGATCATTTTTGATGGTCAAAGCTAGGTCAGAGCCTTTAAAATACCATTCAAATAAACCCACGTAACACACCGCTGTGTTACAGTGAGGCTGCAGAAGACCACAATCACAGAAACTCAATTCTATTTCTTTATAAACAACTGCATTTATAAAGTATCTGGGATAAGCAACTGTACTGTCATACTTGAAAGGTCAGGTACTTCATAATGCATCTCCATTTTAGAAATCAACAATTCAAACATTAGAGTGCTTTGCCAATTGATGAAGTTAGGCAAGCATAAGAGTCATCCAAACTAGCAGTAAGTTCTGTGAACATCATCTTCATTTCCAAATCTGACAAACTAGTTTATTGCCTAGAGGGGAAAATTTCCACAGAAGAAAACACTTCCATTATGTTGGTGAGAAAATAAATTGGTGCAAGGGAATACTGTGTCTTAAATGAAGACCAAGTTACTTTTTCCACTGATTACCTGATCTGCTTCAATACAACTAAAAACCCTCGTGATCAACTTAGTGTTATCTAACATTTTGCTAATCATTGCTAAGTGCTAATGACTAAGGTACCATTAATGTCAGTAGCAGGTCATTTGAACAGCCAGCTGCTTGTCAGTCACACTACAATACAGCGTTGTATTTTAAACCTGCTTCATATCAAGTGGGTTGTTGAACGACTTAATGTATGACTCCTTTTTTCAAAGATTGAGGGAAGGCTGACCAAGGAAGGAGAAGGAACACCCTGTTGGGGAAGAAAAAAAGAAGTTATTTGACCATTGATAGTCAACAGCGCAATATCCTTTCTCAACCTTGATACCTAGTATAAGGAATGTAACACAAGATATTTAAGATTGGCAGCTTTGAAATTAATGATTCAGTATTTCTAGATTTTGAATAGCAAAGTTAAACAGCACCAAATGAGTAGAACGCATATATTTTTTAAAAAGAAATATTTTCCTTGTTACCAGCCTTGAGAGATTCAGCATGCAAGAAGATGTTTTTGAAGAGTAGCTCTCTTAACCAACTCTTAGCGTACATCTTGCACCACACTATTTGCAATAATAATCACCCCTCCAAGTTGGAGGGCAAGACACATTATGATAATCTTAGAGGAATGGAGCTCCCCTCAGATCCTACAACTTTCTGTATTCTTAGCAGCTATGAGCCTCAAATTAGATGCTGAACGCAAGCCTTCTTGGCTACAGAAGGCAATAGACATCACAATGATTTGTCAAAGCTTGCTTTAGTTGCGCCTGGATAGGCACAAACTAGGCAAAAGGATTACTTTTCTGGCACTAGGAGCATTGGCTGCTTCTGGGACTTAAAATTACAGCGAAACCTACACATCAATACATAGCACTAAAACTTAACCTCTTTGGATCAGCTGAGATTTTATATTCTTGTTACATTAGGCTTCAAGATAGGTCCACAAGCCATCTTCTGTTGCTCTTTATAGCACGGCCAAGGTTTTCAGCATATAAACAGGTCATGGTAGTTAGGCAGCTTGCTGCACCTGCATGCTTCAAGAATCTTTTAAATAGGGATAGTTTGAGCAGGTAAGGATATACCACTTCATAGTGAAGTCTAACGCCTGTTTATGACATGTTCTATTTGCAGTCAGACAAATTTGAAAATTATATCTAAAAATCCTCTTTATATAGCAGCTATAATTAGAATCTGAAGTATTACATACAGGATATGCTCCCCTATCTGTAAATAGAAAAAATGAACTTAAAACCACAGGTAGAATTAGCTGCTCAAGACCTCCCTACAGCCAAGTTACTGAAGTCCTCAGAACTCTGGCCAGTGAGCTACACTGCCACTTGGACAACTGAACTGAAACAAGCATTGTATCGAAATTAATTAAGGAAAAAACTCAGGAAAAAAATAAAGTTTAAAGGATGTGAAAGAATTAACTTTGCACTCAGAACCAGAAATAGAACTACACCACATGTGAGTGTTGACTCCAACCCTGTGCATCAGAACAAGTCAAAGAAAAAATTCCACCAAAACACCCAACACCATTTCAAACACTTTGTGGATTCTAGGGTTTTATGTAGTTGCACCATGCCATCTTAAGTTTAGAGGAATCAAGATTTTTTTTTTGCTCACTTCATCAAGATGGGCATTAACAGTCAGGATTTGATGTACAAAGTTTTTCAGTACCACACTGCTTGTTATCTCCAGCATCACCACAAGTGGTAATAATAATAGGGATAGGACACAATCTGTCCAAGGCATGACCATTTAAGCTTTCCAAGTTGGAAGAGGTTTTTTCTTCTACAGCATTTGAAAGATGAATATTTGGAGAGCCAGGACACAGCACTGGTCGAGGCCTGGAATTTTGAGAGCTCCAATCAGAGTTGGAGCGATGAACATTAACAACACATTTGACAGATCCATTTAGGCTGCACGCAGAAGGTGAACGAGCAATCTACAATTAGGAAGGGGTTTAAGAGTTAGTCCAAACAAGAAAAAACCCAAGTATCCAAGCTCTGTTGATATTTTTACTATATAGCTTTTCTACACCAAAAAATCCCTACATAAACAGGTCAGGATTTTATTTCGATAAAACAATATATCTGAATAACAGCTGATTCTCTCAACAGACTGAAGACAGGTTTCCTGCAGCTTTAGTTTCCTCCTCAAGAACTGCACTTGAGGGACTGGAAACCAAGCCTCTCTTTTCCCCTCAACCTTATGATTCAACCAAAAAAGGTTTTGTGCAAGGTCAGGGGTGTGTGGGATTGGTTAAAAAAAACCCACATAACATATGTTCTGCTGCCAAGCTGCAGCTTACTACTTCAGAGGTCCAAGAACTCTGGGAAGAATTTGAAATAATAGTAAAAACTATTTTCCTATAAGTTCCTATCATTTTGTGGAAAAAAGTATTTTTGTATGGGGCAGACACACACAGAGAGAAAAGTGCATGACTTGCATTTTCAAGAGAAATGAGGTACAGTGCTGGATCAAAATGAAGACAGAATATTAGAATTTGAGAGCAATCGTTGAAGCAATCATAGCTGAAGGAAGAAAGTCTCTACAGAGGACTGGGCTATGGCCACACTGGGAGATTTTTTTTATTTTTTTTAATTTCCTCTAAAGCAAGGGAGTCCACTGTGATACTTCCTCCCTTATTAATTCATACTTCCGCATGCCTATCTCATGTGGGAGAGCAGGGCAATACCTTTATGTTGTACAATTTAATGGCCACTCAAACATACTGAATTAGCTCTCTATTAAGGTACTCGCATATCAGGCAGGATACACAGGAAATCCTGGTCTGGGCCTTCTGTCCTACAAACGTTGAAGTAGATGCTTATTCAGCATACAGATTTACTCAAATACTAGCATAAAATGGAAGATGATGGAAAGACTGCCTCCTAGATTTGGAGGAATTTTTGTATATATTGTCCAAAAATCAAAAGCATGGATCAACATAAGGTTGTGTTAGAAGTTTCTCACTCTCTCAGAAGAGGATACATACTTCATCTCTGGCAAAAGAGAGGGCTTCCCCCCCTCCACAACTTAATTGTGCAAGGTAACTCCCAGTTTCTAGTACATACAGCAGATTTTTCTGCATTGTCAGCAAGCAAGCCATCTCATTAAACTGTTGCTCAGAAAACAACATGTCTACAAGTGCAGTTAAAAATAAGTTTTTCCACTGTGGATCTTGAAATTGTTAAAGATCAGTACTAGCCATTAAAATAACTGCAATCTTAAAAGGTTACTTATTTGGCCTGCTCAGCCAAATCACTTACCGCTAATGACGACGTACTAGTCAGTCGGCTGCCTATATAACTCTCATTAGCTGAGCTGGGACTTCTTCCTTCTGTTGCACTATGTGACATTAAAGCCCTTCGAAGAGCTCTCTTTGGTGTTTTTGAGAAAGAAAATGCTCTCGTAACCTGAGGAGTTTGACAAGCAGTTATGCACTGACAAAAATCAGGCTGTAATAGCTACCACAATACAGGCTACCATTCACATTTTGAACATCTGTAGGACACGTATCAAGTGTTAATATGACTGTATCAAAACTAGCCAAACACACCCATCCACAAGGTGATCTGACTTTTAAGGGTCCCCATCACCGCTGCCCAAATATGAAGGTGGCATGGTGGGGGAAGAGGGCAGAGATTCAGGGAGAAGTCAAGATAAGGTGTAGCCAACTAGGCTTCCCCACATTCCTTGGGTTCTGCAAAATCAGGCCCCCCTCCTTTAAATTGCTCTCAATTTAGTCTTCAGCAGCTTCCAAACGACAGCAGCCTCACAGTTTTCTTTAAGAAACAGTATTATCATTGTGAACATAGTAAGCCTGCTGCAAGGCTGCTGAGAATGAGGAACAGATTCCTTCTTGCTGCATCATTCTCCGTCACTCCTCACATGCCAAACTTTAGCAGAGCCAAACCCAGCAGACAGGCAAGCCTTCCTCCCGCCTCCCAGACAGGTCCTCTTAGCAGAATAGGGCACAGTTCCTCAGGCCATTAGTTGGGAGCAGCTAAGCCATACACAAAGGAAAGCGTACACAGGCAGACACCAGCATTCAGCACCTACTTCTTCTCTATTTCGAAGTCTGTTTTATCACCAGGACACACATACTCCACACCCATTCTACTTTTGAAGGTACTCAAGTTTAGATAATTGCATGCAGCTTTAAAACCCCATTCAATACGCTGAAAAGAGTTACAGCCAAGGGTTGGGGTTTTTTTGTAATATATTTAAAAGATGCAAAATATTAAACTAAGTTCCACAACAGACTCAGAAATTACTACATAATACCTATGACCATAATACTTAAAACTATACATAGATACTCCAAAATTACTCAGTCAAAACCTCAAATTCCCCACCTTCTTTAAGGAGCTTATACTTAAGAGTTTTAGTTCAGATTAAGTTTTTCCTGTCACTACTGTAAGTACTACAAAACACCAGAAACAGGAATACTAGCACAATTCCCTGACTCGAGTGAGATTTACTATAAAACACTATCTTTGAAGTATCTTACCTTTTTTGATGTTTTCTTTATTGCCCTGGATGCTCTGCTTAAAGTACTGTCCATATCTTTAGTATTTACTTCAACTGAATCAGGATCAGCAATATAAATGAGATTTTCCTATAGACAAAAAGAGTCTTAATAACGGTGAAACATCAGCACTTGTCAAAATATCACTATTTCATTAGGTCATATTTAGAGGTTTTAATTGCCATATTCCTCCATGTTTAACTCTTAATATACAGTTAAGCAGCTATTTGCTTTCATGCCATTTCATGAAAATGAAAATTTTTGTTGGTGTTGTTTTGGGTTTTTATTTTGAGAAAAGACAGTTTACCTAAAAGAAAAGTTTTGAAAAAAAAAAGTCATAAGGACACCAGCCAGCAAGGTGTAGGGCTGGCTACTCAAAGGGCCTAACAAGGAGTAGTTAAAGCCTTTACTGCCACCATGTGGCAAGGTCAATGCTATCTCATTCTCACATGATGCTACAGAGTTCTTGAAAACCAGGTAAAAAGGGAAGTGTGCTTAAACTGAAGCTCAATTTGACATTTAAATCACCAAGAAAAAAGTGTTATATAGTTGGTACAAAGCAGTGGTTACAGAAATTATAACTAATGGGATTCAGCATAGCAGGTTATAATTTGTCAGCATTTGATTCTGAACATCCTGGGGCAAAAGAGAATGATACATTTATTACACAAAGATTTCATTTCTATTAAAAAACCCCAACATTTTTCCATCCCTTCGTGTTACATGTAACACGAGAGACTGAAGATAGGCGACAGGCAGATTAAAGTAAATTAACACTCTGAATCAGTACTTTTCTGACTCAGTACCTAAAAAGGAAAAGCAAAGACAAGTTTCTTTTTCATAAGTCCCTGGATGACAAGCCAAACAAATTAAAACTAAGATGCTATTTTGATCGCTTAACTGCCTCCCCTGAAACAAGCATGTTTTTAAAAAAGACAATATTGTACAGTAAAAGTACAATGCAGAACACAAAACATTTCTAGCTTAAACCCAAGCTGTTTCAGCTATATATACTGCACATATTTTCAAATTTGGATGACCGATATGCATACACTCTTACATAATTAAAACATTAGCTGAAAGTCTCTTGCCCTAATTGGAGAGGATCTACTTTTCAAATTAGTAGTTTTCTAGCTGTGGAAAGCCCACACACTGAACTTCTAAAAATGTGAGGAGGCCAGTGCCTCCTTTATTTTCTTGTTTTAAGGCTGTAGGCTTCTGTCTATGGGAGGAAGATGCTTCGTGTCTCTTACATTATGGTGCCCATGCAGATAAGGTGCAGAACAAAGAATTCAACCTAACAGTGTTAAACCAAAACACATGATTCATAATGCTGGGATTATAAATTGAAACACAGCTATGAAAGAAGCAAGCTGAAGACAATTCTGTTTAGATCTGCAGTGCAGAGTTTAAATGATTTATAAACGTCGCATCACAAATTAAGTACTTATTAGCTTCTGTAGAAGCTAACTTCCAAGCTATTTCCTTTCCCACCTTTTAACCACTCGTAGATGTGCTAGCACAAATATTTTCTACTCTACTTCACTTCCAGCATGTCCACTATTAACAAGTTCTTTGGCTTCTTGTGCTTCAACCCAGAAAGAGAAATATTTTCAGTTGGCAACATGGTTCCAGAGTACTTACTGCATCTGCTTTACATATAGTGTTAGCCACATGCCGACACAACATCTTTAACCAATCTTCTTTAGGAGGTTCTTCAGTTGTCATCTGGAAGCTGAGTAGTTTGTTGTTGAGTTCTGTAGGTGGCCGCACAACTAAGGCAAAAGCTTTATGGCAATCTACAGTTTATAAAAACAAAAAAAAACCACACACAAAAAGGCAAGGAGTTAAGACACAGAATAATCATTTTTTCATATAATTCAGAGGGGAACCTTCAGAAGAGTTAACCCTCCATATGCCAGGAGCTAGAGTTAGGGACAGTATGATTTGGGGCAAGGATTTTATCTTTATTTACACAATAGCTGTTCTATCACTGGCAAGAGCACTGATTTCTGTCCACATCACAGAATGGTGGGGCTTAGAAGGGACCCTCTGGAGCACCCCCCGTCCA
>VZTV01104036.1:0-12432 GCA_013400875.1 Anhinga rufa | reverse complement strand
TGTATACATATATATAAAATATATATATAGTATATTGGTTGAAAAATCCCCTATTTGTTTAATATTAGCTTATGATATGTGCCAAACTTTTGTTATGTTGGCAATATTTTCTTAGCTCACCTTTATTGTTGCTTGAATGCACATGAACTGTGTTGCAGCAGATAACGCTGTACGGTAAATGTGCTGTTTGGTGTATTTTCTGTACGGTACTTATCTAGCAAGTGCTGGTTACATGAATAGGTGTCTGCGTTTGATAGCCTAAGTGACTTCTCAGAGTTGTTTCATTCCATTTCGAAAGACTGTTTTACGTGAACAAGTGTTACGCAGGAAAAGATTTGCCACTTCTGTGCCCCAAAGTGTGAATTTGCAAATGTGCCATTTTCCAATATAATTTTCAAATAAGTTTTTCAAGACACATTTAATATTCTATATTTTTCAGCCCACTAAGAAGAAAAGGGTAATTCCTATCCCTAGGGAAGAGTTACATGTGAGAGTCCCTGCTCCACTATCTTGCCAAGTGCTGCAAAAGTATCATTCTGGCTCTGGGGTTTCTCAGAAGACACTATACTGAGTCCGAAAATGACTACTGTTCCACATAAAGCACAAAATTCAACTTATTTGAACAGTTAAAATTTTATACTCTATAACTGGTTTTAGTTTTCAAGTATTATTTATATAGCAAATGTCCTTTATGCCAGTCGTAGTGTAAACTGCGAGACAAGTTGGGAGTACAGTGAATAGAAATTCTGCTACGTTTCAACTTAAAAATAATGCCTCTGTAAATTGGAACTCCAACTCCCTTTTGTGGCCTTAAAAGCTATTTTGTAAGTAAACAAGAATATCTTTTCCTGACCATCTTCTGAAGCTAGGAAAAAAAAAAATGCCTTCACAAAATTATTTAGGAAGGTTAAGGGACTTTTTAGAGATATGAAGCCAGAGACTTAATTTGCTGCTGAGGACAGATTTTCTCTGGCTATAGAAGTTTTTGCTTCCAGCTGCACTATGCTCCAGAGTCAAATGCGCCAGCTAGGAAACTGCAGGAGCAAAATATTAACGGAGTTTGTCAGGGAGGTAGTAGCTTGATTATACGGAGACTTAACTTTAGTAGCTGATAGATATGGCAGTTGCATTACACGTGAATAGACCCTGAGAAACTACTTGGTAGCATCTGTAAGTGACATGAGCTATGACACCTGCTCAGGTCACACTTTTATCCCAGTCTATTCCGCCAAAATTCAGATTCAACAGAGTTAAATACTTCTTTCAGGAGACAGCCTAAATTAGTAGGGAACTAGGTATTTATCCAAAGGATAAAGTTAGCTTTTTATTTAACTGAAATGTAACATACTACAAAATACCTAGTTCTTATGCATGTTGAAAGGAAACGCTTAATTTGGTGGTGACAACTGTCAGAAAGAAATACGTATGTAAAATTGGAAAAATCTTGTCCTGACTTAAATAGACCAGTATATAAAACTAGCATGAAGTCAGAAAGATTAACTCTTTCAACAAAATTGTTACTGTGTTGCAAGAATCTTTTTTTCTTTTTCTGAAGAGGTGTAGCGATACTAGAAGTCTAACAGTCAGCCTTTTTTCAATGACATTTTATTATGGTTTACACTACATTAGCAGCAGATCTTTGCAATATGTTTTCTATCCCAGGGCAGGGCGAAATTTCCCTCTTCTGTACCAAAAGGGATCCTTGCCTTTTTTATTTTATCTATGAAAAGAATAGTCAGAAAAGTTAGTATAATCTCCAGAAGGTTAATGCAGTTTGTCTTGCACGCTTCTGAAACCGGATTTCTGACCTGCAGATAACTAATTTGAGGGATTTTGCTTGTTTTTGTCGGAAACAGCAAAGTAAGATTCTCACATTCAGTGTTTGGAGATACAATCTATACATCAGACTGAGAATTATCCTGCTTACTTGAGAATTAAATAATCTGTTCCGATACTGTGTGTACGTCCTCAGTGTTGCGATAAATGATGACAGGCCGATTGGTTTTCCCGTTCTATTTCGCTCTTTTTTGGCTGTCAGTAATATGATCATACACTTACATAATGAGACCCTGAGTCAGCTGGATCTTTTAAATGGATTTAAATAGACCTTCTCTTTATAGATCACTCCCCAAAGAAAGCTAAGAGTCTTTTTACATATTTTAAATGACAGGTTCTATTAGAACTAAAACTAGAATACTTAGGTTTTTGACCAGTAGACTTAGAGCAAGTAAGTAATAAATAAAAGGGGTTTATATACAACTCTTCTCCTGCCTACTGTGTCCTTAGAGGTAGGTCCTTGCTTACAGACTTGGTTTCAGCTTGTGACTTTCTAAGCTGTAGCAAACTCTGCCATGTTCCCTTTAGCCCCTGTGAAGTTTTCTGTTCACCACAGAGACCTTTCTGGCTGCTCCCTAATCATCACTCTGTTTTTCTGACTGTATTTAAGCGGCCAGTTCCCTGCTGTCATCTTGTGCCTACCCATTCTGAACTTGGGAACCATCTCCCCAGTGAGCATACTTGGTAGTGCCCAAAGGAAGGACCACTCGTTCCTTTTCTGCAGGGGCCTTCCACCTAATCCCATGATTCTTTAAAGTAACATAAATTGTAAATGACAAAATACATTCTGTCACAACATTATTCTTCCTATACTTTTAAAATCAAGACCTACCCTGAAAAGCAAACCGTATTTTCTATATTAAAATTAACACCATTCCAATATCAGTGGAGGTCCATTTCCATGAGTGTTCTCAAAACTGTAATCCTTAAATGGTGTGTTCATGTACACAGTCGTATTTTCAGGGGGATAAAGTTGACCAAGCCATCTTTATTTTAAACTACTTTGCATACTGTTGTGTATTGAGGCTTTGGCTGTTGTTTGTTGTTATTGTCATATGACAGTGGAAGAACTGAATCCAGCTGTTTGGGATAACCTGCATTTTAATTTCCATGGTGTACCAATATGACCTTTATCATGTGTAAGAAGTCTCTGCTTGTATCAAAAGGATACATTTCAAACATGTTTTTCACTTCCTTTCCTCAGATTATCTGTAGTGATGCTGTGCCCTGTTAAAACTGCCCTGTTTCCCTCATAAGATACTATTTTACTGGTGCATTAAATGTTTCTCAGTGCATAATTTGTATATCTGTTTTTTAAGTAGATTGGTTTCCTCTGGGGAGAAGAGAACTATGTAACTATTAGGTGATACTATGAAGTTGCTGTTGTAACTCACAAAATTTCACAGAATCAGTGAAATACAATGAAATATGTTAATAATGACTGCCACGGGTACTTCATTTTTATTTAACTTTCTGACAAGCCATTCTTCATTTACTTTTACTTATGTAAGCATAAAATAAAACAAAATAGATAAAAAAAAACGTTGGGTGAAAATGGCGATTTTAGTGGGGCTATTGCACAGGCACTCTGTAATGTATTAAATATCAGCCTGTCATATACTTTTCTGTAAGCAGTTTGAATAATGCATTAAGAGATGAGGATTGGCATAAGGCATAACTTGTTGCAATGCACAGAATTTTAGTTTTAAAAAGCAAGACAAAACAAAATCACGAAGAATTACTGTGGTGCTAACTTCATGCTTACAAAGGGCCCTTCATGGGGAGAAATCACTATTGGAAGGTGAGAAAATATCTGTACTCTCCACTGCAGAGAAAGCAGGGTTGGTTACCTTGGGCTTGCGATACTGTACTGTACAACACAGAGGAGGAGAACACTCCCCCTTAACCGTGTTACTCAGAGGTGGTGTGTGCTACTAGTAGACCTGTTCAACCTTAGCCCTCTGTATCTGAAAAGAGATAACTTTTATTTTGTCCGTGTGGAGATATATGGCACATAGCCATATATGTCATGCATAGCCATTTTGTTCTGTCTTCTCATTGACCACAGAATTACTTTCTCCTAAGTAATTTAACGAAGTTCAAGACCCTTAACATGAAATTCAAATTAAAATTCTTTACTTCTGTCAAATGAAATAATTTATTCTCATTTTGTTCACATAGGTAAGATTATATTGAGTTCTGAATGATGTAGACTCATTCATGGAGAGATTCCTATTTTGATGTGAATAGAACTCACTGAATCTCCCCAGCATATTGATTCGCTACAATGTAGGATTTTATCTTTCTGCAGAGAGCATTGCCGTGGATACAGCATTTTCCTCATCATTTGTATCGTCTGCTCAGCTTTTAGCTTTTGTTTAGGAAATGTTTTCCTTACTCTGCTTAAAGAAGGTGGGATCATTTTGAACTCTTAATCAATTTCCAGTCTTTTCTGTGGCTGATTTATTTATTTTGCCATTGCTGGGTTTCCTTGTTTTGTGAAGAAAGTAGATCCTAAGTTCAACAGGGAAAAGAAGGTACTGATTGTTTGTAAGTCTGTCGGCGTTATGAGATGTTCTTAGGATAGTCTAACAAATCTCCTCTGAAGGTTTGCTAGCGTTACTATGTAGAACTCACTGGTATGCTGTAGGAGTAGATTGTAACTGTCCAAGGACTGATCTTGTCTTCTGGAAGTATTAACAATGCAATAGCAATAGCCATCTGATAAGTGGTTTCTAGTTGTGACGTTACTGCGGAGGTTGGCAGAGGAATCCTTTCTGCTACAAATGGAAACTATTTAGCACTGGGTCTGATCTGTGACTGTAAAAACTATGCTCTTACCTCGCTGCTGGAACAAGCAGCTGTTATACTCACCTGGTTAATTTGCCATTCTTGTTTCTAGGCTCTTCTTCTCCGTTGCAGGTACAGGTAGACTTCTGCAGAGTTTCTAACCATTTGCTTTACAGGCTCATCACCATGCTTACAGTTAATTCCATAGGAGTATTCCCAGAAGAACTGCATTTTAAAACGTTCCTCTTACACCGTAAATAAAATATAGCTGCTACTGTCAGATGTCTGGTTTAGATCTGCATGCGAACAGAACTGAAGAGTAATACAAAGCTCCACATTTCTGATCACCAGTGACTTTACAATTTTCAATGACCCTGTAATATCTTATCTTGAAAAAAAACCCAAAACATCTAAACAACCCCCCCAAAACCCAAACAAACAAAAAAACAACCAACCAAAAAAACCCAACAACCCAACATGATAATGCTTTTCTGTCAGAGTTCATGTAGTCTTAAGAGTTCTCGAAGAGTATTGATGTGTGTATTGGGTGTCCACATCCAGCTGTCAGCAGCGGGGAGCTGCAGAGGTGGCCTCTGCGGGAGGAGGTCAGGGGCTGCATGCACTGGCCCCATGGCAGGACACAGCGAACCCCAAGGTCAGAGAAGGAAGAGGGGGAAGATGTGCTCCAGATGCCAGAGCAGAGATTCCCCTGCTCCGTGGGGAGCTGATGGTGGAACAAGTATTTCCCTGCAGCCCATGGAGGACCTCATGCAAGAACACGCGGATATTTCCTGAAAGAACTATGGTCTGTGGGGAGCCCACACTGAAACAGATTTTCATGACAGGAGCCACAGCCCATGAAGAACCATGCGGGAGCAGACTTTTTTCCCTGAAGGACTGCAGCCCATGGGAAGGGCCCACACTGGAGCAGGGGTAAAGCGTGTGGAGGAAGGAGCAGCAGAGAGGACTGCCCACAAACCCCTGTTCTCCTTGTGCTGCTCAGGGTGGGCAGAGGAGTCAGAAAAGAAGGAATGAGGTTGAGCCTGGAAAAGGGGGCTCCCTCCCTTGGGGGAGGTGTCGTTTTAATTTTGGTTTTGCTGGTTTGTTTGTCACTATCCAAGTCTATTTTAACTGACAATAAATTGAATTTACTTTCCCAAAGTCGAGTCTGTTTTTCCTGTGACTGCAACTGGTAAGTGATCTCCCTGTCTTCATCTTGACCCTCAAGTTTTTCCATCTTATTTCCTTCCCCTTTCTTGTTAAGGAGGAGAGTGATTGAGTGACTGGGTGGGTATTTGGTGTGCTGGCCAAGGTTAACCCATCATAGTATGCTATCAAAGCATTTGAATTCAGGAATAGGAGAAGATACAGGAGGCAAGAATCAGACTCCATTATATGTGTGTGTCTGTGTGTAAATATATAAATATAAATAATATAAATAAATATAAATATAAATATAAATATAAATATAAATATAAATATAAATATAAATATCAAAGCTTGTCCTTTGCTTTGCTAATCATTATTGCAAGGTACTTTTCATTTGTTTCCGACTCTCTTAAGAACCCTCCTTATAGTGATATATGTTCTGGTAAAGGAATTGCTGAATCCCTCAAAGTGGGAATATATATATATATACGCATATATCTTTTTTTAGTCTGTTCTAATATAAATAAATGAGACATTTATCTTTAGTGTATCTATAATCTCTGTGAAGGGCCTTTGGTTTGTCCCAGAAGTACTTTTTTACTCAAGTGACAGATGTAGGTAATGCCACCACAGGCAACAGAATATCCTTCACCCTGGAGGCCTAACAGAGACATTAGGTTTTTTTCATGTAGCTCAGATTCGAAGTGGAGCATGGATGATCAATGTTTCAACCATGTTTTTATCATTAAAGTAATTTACATTTAAGAAGACAATCTCTCCCTCAGCTATTAATAATTTATCACAAGGAGGCAGTGTACTGGAGTATTGATTACATATCTGCAAGCTTTTGTGTAGTAAATATCCCTCTGGATTTAGCTGAAAAATCTCGATATGAACTTCTCACAGAAAGTTTGGCAGTTATTCTTCTCTCCTTCCCCTCTTCACCCAGTCTTATTTTTTTATAGTGTTAATACACAAAGAATCAACACAACTGAGTAGCATGTGTCATTCTTCTTAGCAAATTTGGTTGAACACATCTCTGCCTATTTTGTACGTGCAGTGGAAACTCTCTTGCTCTGAAACTTTCTTAAAAAAATTTTAAAATAAAACAAAAACGGTAGAACAACAGTTGTATGTTCCCAGAAGTCACAATACACAAAATATAAGCAGTCAAAGAAGTCTTCATGGAAAGGCATGAGATAGGTTGTGAGATATAAATATCAAGATGTATAATAATTTACTGGCTATTAATGAGTTCTACTTCCTCAATGCAGTATTTAATCAAAAGTTGTGCTGAAATGAGGCAGTAAAACTTAGATTTGTCATGATTAAAGTTTACATAATTTAAAGTTTACATGGCATTTATGATATAAATGTATAGGCATATAACTATGCCTTGTCTTCTGATTTTAGCAATTCCTATTAGAATATTTTTAATTACAGTTCTTAATAATTCATTATTATCTGACAGAAATAATGGATATCTCTAAATTGATTTACATGATAGGGATTTTTTTTTTTTTAATTATGCAGGTAGAGCCTACTGTAGTGAACATTTGTTAATATCTTGTTAATCATATTTGTCCCAGTCCCATTTTAAGCTTTTTTTTTTGGGTTGCTTGTAGCAATAGAGAATTTCTTACATATGATTCTCTCCTCATTTTATTCCACCTGAAGAAAAGTTGTCTTTTGAAATTAATGTGCAGTTATTTTAGCGAAGACAGAAGAACCATAAAATCAGAAATACTCAGCTGTTATATTCTCATAAATGAGTTGTAGATAAGAACCCAACTGGGATAACACATTTTAAACTCATATTTTGTAGAGCAGGTGACATAGTAAGAACAACAAGTAACTTTCCAGGAAACAGATTTAGAAAAACAAGAATATCTTAAATTTTTTATCTATATATACACTGTTTGTAAATTCAAAGTTAATTTAAGATGTGGTTGGCAAATCTGCTAGATCCAAACTTAAATGAAAACTCTCTATGAAATGTGATTGTATTACTGCTCAATGTTATAGGTTAGTAGTGTATTGAACATACTAATTTGACTATGTAAATAAGCAGTTGGGCTCTTTGAAGTCGTATCTAAATGTATACATATACATTCATACATAATAATGAAAACTTTGCTGTTATAATTGTTGTTTACCATGTGCAGAATATTAAAAATCATCATCTTTACTGTATTTTTATATGTTTTCAACAAAAGTATCCTTGGATGTCCTGCTTCATGGTGTTTGTAATATTGTTCAGATGAGACTGAACGGAAGATTCTTCAAGTTCACTTCAAAATTCACCATCTGCAGATGTTATGTCTGTATCAGTGGATTACTTGAATGTTAACAGAAGGTGAACATAAATAGGGCAAATAGCAAAGAGAAATTGATGTTATTTAATCATGGAATTAGAATGTTTAAGTGGGCAAAACTTTATATGATTTCAGCCATCATATCCATAATGCATATCACATAAGCTAAACAGCTGTCACCTAGCAATAGTCTTGCTCTAAACAGGGAATTGCACAGAAACTCTTCATTTCTTCAGAGCATTTTTTGTTTGTTTTTACTCCTATCTTTGTTTCTCAGTGTACTATGGGCATTCATACGGAATGAAGAAGAAATAATTATTCTAGGTATTCTTGTGGCTGCACAGGACCTGGCTGAATTGATATTTCTTGCATACCTGGTTTAATTAATCATTAAACTAATAACCTTCTGCATTAAGATTGCATTCTGGGGATACAATGGGACCCTACCTTGATCTGAAAATGGTTGTGCAGGATCTTTGTTGCATATCTTCACTACTCATGAGAAACATCTGTTTTCTTGTGGAAACCATGGTAGAATAAAACAATTTCATTTCTTTCCTCTAGTAGTAGATTCCTCCTCAGTCTTACTGCAGGGTTGTCTAAGGCCAAGCTAACTTGTTCCTGTTTTGGAATGACGAAATTTGAGAAAAGAATACTTGTGAGATAGATAACTTTTCTATGTGCTCAACACCATCTTTTTCCCTTTCAACTATTAGCTTGGTTGTTTTTGTGGGTATGTTTAAATTCTTAGAATAGGAATTTGCTGTGCAAATGCATACTCTGCCTCATATATTTCTTGGCTTTTATCCATTTGGTTCCTAGTGCTTATAAAAATAATATGTATGTTTATATATAAAGTAAATTTTTCAGTTACCTGCTTTTTGTCACGTACACTTGAATTTCATGTCCTATTTTGATACGAGATCTGCTGCCTCCTTAAAATATGTTTTTACACAATGATGCACCACTAAACCAAGAAATGTTTTAGTAAAACACTTATTTTCATGTGGTGCTAGCAGGAAACTTTACTGTAATTAAAGAAACTCTTGATTTGATTGTTAATAGGAATGTTAATAGGAATGTTATAGTCAGCTATAAAACTAGGGAAATACCCGTAATTTCTGTGAAAAGTACTGACTGATTTAGTGCTGGTATTAGTAGTTAATATTAACATTTTAATTCTGCTTTATCCTTTCTCTTATTCACATGATTCAACAAATTCTGTACCCTTACACAATACAGTTAAAAGCAGATGAAATATTTTTTCTAGTGATCTGCATACAATATGTGTATTTGAATACAATATTCATATTGACCAAATTAACGTGCAAGTAGCTCCCTTTGGCATAAAGGTTGCCTTTCTCTGCTTCAGCAGACAAATAATGTTTGTCTTCCTCAAAGTAACTTCTTTGACATAAGTTCTAGTTGATAATTTTCAAATATTTATCTCATGCACGGTCACTTTTTTGAATTCCTAGAAGATGTCATCCTAGGTAGAAGCAGGTTAAAGTCATGACCAGAAACTTAGCAGTCAAAATATACTTTGAACAAGCCTTCATACACACTTGCTTAAAAATTAAAAATAGCTTAAAGACATTATTTGCATTTTTGTTGACTCTGAATAGTGTCAGCTAGATTACGTGTATTTTGAAAATTTTTGCTAGGTACAACTTAGTTAACGGCAGGTTTTGTCATCATGAATTTCTGCAGTTGCTGGAGCATAAAGGGACAACAGGAGGATTGCATGGCAGCTCCCAGCAAAGGACACCAAAGCATTTTTCAAACGTCAATGAACTAAATCAAGCTAAAATAAATAGTGAAATTAAGCAATGCTGAAACTGACCCATTTTCAAATTGCTAGAAAGCACTGGAAAAGGAATAATAATATGTATTTCCTATACAGCTTCAGCAACACCAGCTACTCTAGTTTGTGAATTAACTTTATATTCAACATTTTGTCATGTACATTAGGTGTTACAATGCATGAAATGAATACATAGTCACATACCAGTAGCTGCAGTTCCAAGTAATGATTGACAATACTGCCTCTAGCTAGCTAACGCTTTTTCCTATGAAATATTTTCTGCATGACCACATCACATGGCAGCAGGCAGCAATGGAATTTATGAACTAGCTGGAGCTATCAGTGCTAGTGAGGAAGCAATAGAGAAAGATGTATGTTAAATAAAAGGAGGGGGCGAGGAGACGGCTGAAGCAAAATAGCCAACCAGAAAACAGTTGTCAATATGTCACACAGACATTGCAAACTCGCAGCTTAATGGCAGTGCAAATTCATGTCTCTGTCCTATTTTTTAAATTTTCAGCCTTTCCTAAATATAGCTTCCAGTTGAGCGTGTTTCTTTTAGCTATAAATAACTAAAAAAAAAACCAAACCCAAACCAAAAAACCTGACACAGAATGAAAATTACAGCTTTAGGTTAGGTTAGAACCATGATTTATTTGCATGTCTGGGAGTTAGGAATGTTCATTTTTTTATCAGGTGAAGTTTTTTGCTGAAGTCAAGTCAGTAAGTATGATTCTTTTACAGAAAGAGACCTCAACTTATTTCTCAAATTGCAGTAGCTTGAAATGAGTCTTCTGTTTCCTCTTATGAGTATTTATCTAGCTATTCTCCCCACACACTGTTACACTGCTTAGGCACCATATGTAGAAGTAGATTGCAAATGAGGTTCCTTGTAATTATTAATTGAAGACCATTAAGAAAAAAATAAAGATTTTTTTCAGGCCTCTGTACATATGTGACTATCATGGTATTTGAGACTTGTTCTTGAAAGCAATACAGTTAGAGGATTCCAGTATTTTTCAGATGTACAGAACCCAAGTTAATGGACTACACACTAGTGAGATGAGTCAGGATTTGAATGCAATCAAGAGGTAGCAGGAATGTAAGCCACAATACTGTGAGGACCAATTGTACACTATCTTGGTCTGTTAATCTCACTACATGTTAGGGTATGCAAGGACTACAGACAAACAAAATACTGCAAACGGTTTAAAGAAAATAATAATATAGGCATTACCAGCTATCTTATCTGTGTTGTCCTGTTTTAAGTTTTGCATACAACAAAAATAACTTAGAAACACTCGTCCATGTTAGAACACACTACGTTAATAAAGCCGTTGCATGGCTGCATTTTATAAGTGGCATTATTGTGGAAAATTAGAAAGAAACTTAGTATTTCTGGGCCAAAATTTAGAACTGATGTTCAATGCAACTTCTATGAGATAACTCAATGTGTGGGTACTAAGCAACTTGTATCTCTCTGTTTTTATACAAAGACCCTGGTCACAATACTAAAGACTGACTGGATGGGGAGTAGATCTGCTTGAAAAGGATCCAGAGATCTTGGTAGATGGCAAGCTAAACATGAGCCAGCAGTGTCCTTTGACAACGAAGGGGGCCTGCAGTGTCCTGGGCAGTATTATCATGAGCATAGCCAGTATCACAGAATGGCTGAGGTTGGAAGGGACCTCTGGATGTCATCTGCTCCAACTCCCCTGCTCAAGCAGGGGTATCCTAGAGCAGGCTGCTCAGGACTATGTCCAGGCAGCTTTTGAATATCTCCAAGGATGGAGATTTCAGATCCTGTCTGAAAATTTGTTCCAGTGGTCAGTCACCTTCACAGTAAAGAAATCAAGGTCCTTCTGGATGGCAGCATGACCCTGTGGCATATCAGGCACTCCTCCCACTTTTGTGTCATCAGCAGACTTGCTGATGGTGCACTCTACCCCTCATCCAGGCTGCATCAGCAGGAATTTGTCATCAATGCCCTCCAGGAACCTTCTGGATTTCTTATGCCCTACTATGTTGTCCATAATTTTGCTTTGTAGGTACTTCCTTGCTTTCACATGACCATGCTTGAGGAGACTCTGTTTAAGCCCTGTTTGTTGGTTTTGTGTTCCCTTTTGTTCACATCACCCCAGGCCCTTTGCTCATCAGCCCTGTCCTTAACTCCCTCACAGGGCTGCTGGTAACTCTCTTCCTTCCCTCTTCCTAGTTTAAAGTCTTTCTTACCAGGTCAGGCAAAGATACCTTGGCCGGGCTTAGCGAGGCAGACTCCAACTCTCCCAAGCAGATGCCGATCCTCAGAGAAGGTCTGAAAATCATAGAGACCAAAGCACTGCTGCTGTTGCCGTCACCAGCTCTACAAACAATTGTTAACATGCAGTATCAGAGCCCTCACTAGCAGGATTGAGGAGAGTATTACCTAGACCCCTAAACCCCTAACCATTACCTCCAGAGCTCTCTAGTCTCTTTTGATAGCCTCCAGATTGTCCCTGGCAGTATCATTAGTGCCCAGTGTCATGGTTTCAGCTGGGA
>VZTV01104033.1:70080-90211 GCA_013400875.1 Anhinga rufa | reverse complement strand
GCTTGTGTGTGTTCGGCTGCTGTCTAGGGAGCCCATTCCCACCCCTGGTTTGGGGCGTGGAGGGTGCCCAGGAATGGCATTTCCAGATTGCTAAGGGCAGTGTTCTGCCAGCTGAGACTGTGTAAACATCCCTCATCAGCAGGAATGACGCTTCAGTCAGTTGTATGACTCAAATATTTTCTTTTTCCCACAGAGGCAGAGTTGTTAGGGAGAGAAAAAACATCAAACAGTTCGATTCCTTTTGCTCTCTGGATCTTGGATGAGAAACCCTCAGGGTCACCTTTTTGTCCACAGCTGCTGATGTGCCCTGGGCACTGTTTCTTTAGTACAAGAGCAGTCTTCTGCTGATGAGCAGATCAGCAGTTACTCTTTCTAGAGAGACAGGGTCTTGTGCCTGTACTCACTAAAAGCTAAATATTTCTGTTGGTGACAAACTAACTTATCACCTTTTATGGATGAAAATGGGAGAAAAGCTGTAAATCCTATGTAAATCTGATTCTCAGCAAACCCCTCAGGAGTTAGCCGAGAGATGTTAGGACAAAGGCTAGAAAACATCTTGGGTGACTTTCAGATTTTGAGCAGGTTGGCAGCCTTGGCATGAACCCATTAAACCTCACAGCCTTGCAGCAGGCATAAATCTGGCCCCAGTAGTGAAACGTCCTGGCCAGACATGGGTTTGAGGTGCACCTCGCCTGGGTGTTTTCCAAGGTACACCAAGATGCATGCTGTGCAGCAGAGAGTCAGCTCCACTCCCTCCATCTTCTGCTTTCTCCTCAGAGAGGATTCAAGTTTATTTTATCTCAGATTTCTTGCTGAAAAACGCTCAGTGAGCATGAAATGCCTTTGAACTCCGGGAGTATTGCTACTGCCTGTAATAAGGTTGGGTAGCAGGAGACAGACGCTTCCGTAGCTATTACAAACACATCTGCACAACGTGATGCAGGAAGCATCTAAATGCCTCCATAGCCTTGCACACTTTTGCAAGCACATTAGGAAACACGAAGGACACAGTTTGTGACCTGCACGCCCTGCTCACCGGCCCGCACACAGTATGCAACGGGGGCAAATTGTTGAGCTTAATATAAAAGTATTTCCAGCCCAGACAACAATCAGCTGCGAGGGACTTGGAATACATTAGAAAGTGGATAGCCAGGAAACCCTTTCCATGAAGTGAAGAGAGGATTTAGTTGCCGAGTGCTGCAAAGATGCATACATTTTCCTAAAAAAACATTAGTGGTGCCAACATGAAGATTCAGTGCATTGTCAAAACAAGCCAAGATTCTTATTAAAACCAATTGCTTTGGTTTGTTAGGCTACTTTACTATGGTGCCTCTAAGCCAACATATGTATTTGGGTTTAGAAGAGCTGTTTCAGCCAAACCTTAGGTGGCTAGAAATGAATGTGAGTTGAGCAGATGCAGGGTATCCTTTGCCCACTACTGTCCTTTGGAGGCTGTTTCACGGTACATGGTACATGGTATGTCAGATGTTGGCTTTCTCTGCGAGATCAGATGGCCTCGTGCTGAAGCTGTATAGTATAACTGCCCAAGAAGTACAGGCAATGCTGTGGGAACCCTAGGTGCTCCCCATTTGCATACACAGTAATGTAACAGAAGAAAATAAGACAAAATACACATGCTATTTCTTGTAATCTGGGTTTCATTTGACTGAATGTCATGAATAACAAAGACCATTTTGAAGAGAGAGGCAATATCTTTTATTAGGCTAACTGTGATGATACCAGAAAAGCAGAAGCCTTTGTATGCTTGAAAACGTGTCTGTTTTTTCCAGCTATATTGGTCTAGCAAAAGCCCATTGTGGCTACAGCAATACTACTGCTAGCATAAGAAATAAACTGTGTGTGCTTCTGAAGTGCGGTTCTGCTCTTTATGGTATCAGGGTTGTTCCACCCTTGCCAATGAAGACAGGTAGGATAAATGAAATTGGAACCACGCTTGCTGCGTCTCTGGTGCATGTGCTAATACAAGTATTCATTTATTACCTAAGCAAACAAAAAGACTCATTGAAAAACCTCTTGAATATATATTTGAAGCTAGAATTATTAATTTTTACTTTATTTGGAATATGGCACCNCCAGGCAGCTGAGCACATGGCTTCCGCCAGCTCCTGGGGAAAGGTCTCACCTCCAAACCTCATTCTCGCAGACATACTGAAACANTATGACTCAAATATTTTCTTTTTCCCACAGAGGCAGAGTTGTTAGGGAGAGAAAAAACATCAAACAGTTCGATTCCTTTTGCTCTCTGGATCTTGGATGAGAAACCCTCAGGGTCACCTTTTTGTCCACAGCTGCTGATGTGCCCTGGGCACTGTTTCTTTAGTACAAGAGCAGTCTTCTGCTGATGAGCAGATCAGCAGTTACTCTTTCTAGAGAGACAGGGTCTTGTGCCTGTACTCACTAAAAGCTAAATATTTCTGTTGGTGACAAACTAACTTATCACCTTTTATGGATGAAAATGGGAGAAAAGCTGTAAATCCTATGTAAATCTGATTCTCAGCAAACCCCTCAGGAGTTAGCCGAGAGATGTTAGGACAAAGGCTAGAAAACATCTTGGGTGACTTTCAGATTTTGAGCAGGTTGGCAGCCTTGGCATGAACCCATTAAACCTCACAGCCTTGCAGCAGGCATAAATCTGGCCCCAGTAGTGAAACGTCCTGGCCAGACATGGGTTTGAGGTGCACCTCGCCTGGGTGTTTTCCAAGGTACACCAAGATGCATGCTGTGCAGCAGAGAGTCAGCTCCACTCCCTCCATCTTCTGCTTTCTCCTCAGAGAGGATTCAAGTTTATTTTATCTCAGATTTCTTGCTGAAAAACGCTCAGTGAGCATGAAATGCCTTTGAACTCCGGGAGTATTGCTACTGCCTGTAATAAGGTTGGGTAGCAGGAGACAGACGCTTCCGTAGCTATTACAAACACATCTGCACAACGTGATGCAGGAAGCATCTAAATGCCTCCATAGCCTTGCACACTTTTGCAAGCACATTAGGAAACACGAAGGACACAGTTTGTGACCTGCACGCCCTGCTCACCGGCCCGCACACAGTATGCAACGGGGGCAAATTGTTGAGCTTAATATAAAAGTATTTCCAGCCCAGACAACAATCAGCTGCGAGGGACTTGGAATACATTAGAAAGTGGATAGCCAGGAAACCCTTTCCATGAAGTGAAGAGAGGATTTAGTTGCCGAGTGCTGCAAAGATGCATACATTTTCCTAAAAAAACATTAGTGGTGCCAACATGAAGATTCAGTGCATTGTCAAAACAAGCCAAGATTCTTATTAAAACCAATTGCTTTGGTTTGTTAGGCTACTTTACTATGGTGCCTCTAAGCCAACATATGTATTTGGGTTTAGAAGAGCTGTTTCAGCCAAACCTTAGGTGGCTAGAAATGAATGTGAGTTGAGCAGATGCAGGGTATCCTTTGCCCACTACTGTCCTTTGGAGGCTGTTTCACGGTACATGGTACATGGTATGTCAGATGTTGGCTTTCTCTGCGAGATCAGATGGCCTCGTGCTGAAGCTGTATAGTATAACTGCCCAAGAAGTACAGGCAATGCTGTGGGAACCCTAGGTGCTCCCCATTTGCATACACAGTAATGTAACAGAAGAAAATAAGACAAAATACACATGCTATTTCTTGTAATCTGGGTTTCATTTGACTGAATGTCATGAATAACAAAGACCATTTTGAAGAGAGAGGCAATATCTTTTATTAGGCTAACTGTGATGATACCAGAAAAGCAGAAGCCTTTGTATGCTTGAAAACGTGTCTGTTTTTTCCAGCTATATTGGTCTAGCAAAAGCCCATTGTGGCTACAGCAATACTACTGCTAGCATAAGAAATAAACTGTGTGTGCTTCTGAAGTGCGGTTCTGCTCTTTATGGTATCAGGGTTGTTCCACCCTTGCCAATGAAGACAGGTAGGATAAATGAAATTGGAACCAGGCTTGCTGCGTCTCTGGTGCATGTGCTAATACAAGTATTCATTTATTACCTAAGCAAACAAAAAGACTCATTGAAAAACCTCTTGAATATATATTTGAAGCTAGAATTATTAATTTTTACTTTATTTGGAATATGGCACCGGAAAATTGGCTCTGTTTTAACAGTGCAAGCCAAACAAAGGTTAAGACTTTAAGGGGGATGGGTAGAGATGGCAATTCCAATAGTAAATTGCATCAAAAATCAGGAAGCCGAGAAATAGGAATTCTTCTTTTCCTTTTCTTTTTTGCGCCTTTTAGTTCCTCTCAGCTCACATCTATATTGTGTTGGTGCTAATGTGTGCCCCTGGACACTATTATTTCTGTGTCACCGTTGTTGGTGCTCTCCTCATGTCAGACACAGAAGGAAACCTGAAAGGCCCTGTTTGGGGAAGAGAATGGTAAAAGCTGAAGGGTCTTTAGTTTTTCAGAGACAACAAGATGAGAGCTGGAAACTGCAGTTAAAAAATATTCAGCCTCAGCCTCCACAGACCGCTGTCTCTGCAGCCCCTGTGCGTGAGTTTGGCTCCTGTCTCTTCCTTTAACATGCGTTGTGACCCATATCACATCACATCACATCACTCTGTGCTGATTATCTATCTCCTAAAAGAATTTAACAAACTAATGATGTTGTAATGAGTTGGCTAGTGATGTAATTATTTGCACCGGCTAGTGGGTCCAGCTGCTCCGTGCTGCCCTATGGTTAACAGCTTGGGAGTCCTTCATTTTCAGGCGTACTGAAGCAGACCTGAGAAGCCCAAGGGGGACATGTGTTTTGCAGCAGCGGGGTGTTTGTAAGCTGCAAAATAGCGACTCTGTGCTGGGTGTCCTTGATGTGTCTATGTGTGCTGCGAGATGTGAAGACCCGACACTAGACTCGTGGGTGTTCCTCCATCTCTGGAGAGCGACGGAGCATCAGCACCTGCTGTTTCCATGGGCTGCTGAGGGGCACTCAGCACAGTCAGCTTTTTAAAAGCAAAGACATACAGCAACTCCTAGATTCCCATGATCCGAGCAAAACCTCAAATTCAGCCTGCCATCCGTGAGCGGTATTCGCACATCTGAGCCTCAAGGCAAGCTCCCAGCCTAACTATCAGACTCTTGGCAGTAATTTCCACACCGGTTTGTTGTATTTGGACTCAAGATTCCCCCTTGACCCCAAAAGTCACACTAAAACACTAAAAGTATTTTCTTTACTTGCTAAAGAAAACACAGAGGACTTTATTTAGTTATTCAGAACTCCTCGGCCATTCTTCAGTCACTTCATGATTTCCAGAGATTGTATCTGTGCTGTTGTCTCCCAGCTTGGGTCGCTCGGTGCGGCTCGGAGGGGAAGGAAAGCTGTTACATTTCATTGTCCTCAAAAGAGGGGAGAAAAATCCGACTCGTGCTCCCAACCCAAACAACTCCGCTGCCTTGCGCATTCTTGACAGCCAGCAAGGCTCCATTGAAAACCGTCTGTAGCCTTTAACTCCCTTCTAACATGTTGGCCATTTCCAGAGAGAAGATTTTTTTCTCCACTGATTTATGAGCTTTAATTTATATGCAAGCCTGGAATACTTGCTTTGGGAAGAGTTCTACCTCAAGCCAAGCGAGCACTGAGATGCACAGTACTTTGCATGGTATGTTCGGTATTTTCATGGCCCAGTCTGTAGCAGGCCAAAGAATCCCAGGTTAGGAGCAGGCCTGGTTGTAGGTGGTGCTGAGCGCT
Source organism: Anhinga rufa (assembly GCA_013400875.1). Classification (NCBI taxonomy): domain Eukaryota; kingdom Metazoa; phylum Chordata; class Aves; order Suliformes; family Anhingidae; genus Anhinga; species Anhinga rufa. The sequence continues at coordinate 84,498 of VZTV01104033.1, read as the reverse complement.
CTCGCTTCCGAGCCTGGCTGGGCCAAAAAGGTGCATTACTGAATTGGGCGGATTTAACAGGTTTGGAAAGCCTCTGCGTGACCCAGGCAGGCACAGTCTCTAAGTGTGGAAGCGCTGCTGCAGCCTGGGCTCCTGTGCAGCCCATGCACGATCTGGGAAATTGTTTAACTGAGTCTCAATGGGTGGTAATGGGATTTTCCAACCAGGAGCTGACTTGCTGAAGCCTGGGTGTAGGTAGGGTTGTGCTGACTCTGCTGTTTCCTTTGGAAGGGTTCGAGAGCATTTAGCCCTTTTTTACATCAGGTCAGGAGCTCCTGACTTCTGGCTTCTCAGCTGAGATATGGCAACTGGTGATGTGCACCCCGAGCCGTGGTAGTATCCCGTTTTGCTTTGCATTGGTACCTGCTAGGAGGATCCAAACTGCTGCTGATGTGTCTCAGCTGAAGGTTGGTACCTTCTAGCAGGAGGGTGGTGAATTTTATATATGCTTTACTAACTGCATCACTTGCAATGTAGGAGGAACATGCTTTTCATCCACTGGCTTGTTATCACCATTCGTTGCACTGCGTTATGTACACAAATGAAGGGATTGGCTTCTGTATACTTGAAATCTGAGGAGCCGTGTTAAAATCACTGGAGTTTGGTGGAGCAAGGAAGCACACTCGTTTTACTCATCCCATCCTGCCCTCTCAAATATAAGTTGTAAAGGCCAGGAAAAGTGCCTTGTGGGCAGCCCTGCTGCTTCCACAAGAGGAGAGACATTTCATGCTGTGCCCGGAGGAGCAGGCTCAGCTTGGAGGCTGCTGGGATGGCTGAAACCAATGTGGGCAGCATTCATTGCAGGGACGGGACTAGCAGATTTCATTTTGCCAAGCAGAAATTGTCAGGCAGCAGTGTCTTTTGGGAGCGCCTTCCTTCGGCCAGGTGAGCAGGGTAAGCGTGGTTGCGACTCCATGATTGCTCAGCCGTGTACACGTGCCCTACAAGCACTTGTAACTGCCTCTGAGATGAATCATGCCGACCCATGGCTGCCCCACAGGGGGGTCCTGGTTTGCCTTGCAATGGCCAGGAGCGTGCACCCAGGTAGCGATTCCACGAGCACCCCTTGGGTCAGAGATGTATGGAGGTCATGTGGTTCAGCAGGTTATGATAGGTCAGCTCAGGCCCCGGGGAAGGTGATTAGGCTTGATGTGTTTGGGTTTTCCTTTGAGGGCACACATGGGTGGTTAGTGTTGATCGGCGAACTTAGCTGCAGTAACAGAGCCACGGCTGAGCCCTCAAGGGCTTGGTCCAACAGCATGTCCAGAAACCATGCAGAAAAGAACATAACTGCCTGGGTAAGTCCCGCTATGCAGGAAAACGCTTATCAACATGCTGACAGTGAAGCACATGTTTAAATGCTTCTCTAAACACTGTGGCCTTAGACCAGGATCGTCAAGGATATTTAGCTCCCTGATTCTCATTGATTGCACTAAATACCTTCAAAGGCTTGAGGCTTGATTGTAGCAGAAGGAGGCATGTTGGCTTTGGAGGATGGTAATGAAGGCCTGTAGGCTGGATTCACTGAGGTAGCACTGGATGGTGATGTTTACACATCCTGGAGCTAGTGAGACCTCTTGGCCTTGTGGGTCACCTACGCAGTGCTGTATAATCTTGACTGTTATCATTCATTTACTCTTTCAGAACTCTTTCAGAAGCCTCAAAATGCTTTATCTAGCACATTGAGATTGGGGTCTTGCTACCACCTGTTATGCACCTCCACCTTTGTACAGGAAGAAAGAGAGAGTTCTCTAATATATGCTCTGGTTTAAGTAAAACAGAGAATGGCCTGGGGAGATGGGGACAGCTGTTGTCTTCAAGGATGAAATGGTGAGGAGTTCACACAACAGTGTTTGGTTCTTTGCAGCAGGTTTGTTCTGCTAAATGCCCAACAAATTGGTCAATGGCTGGGTCACTTCTGCCCTTTGGAGATAGCATTAATAGTTGGTCTTTAACTGCATCCGAAGTTTGGAAGGATCCTGCTGCACTTGGGAACCTCCTTTCATCTGATAGATGGCTTCTTTGGCTATGTAGCTCACGGGAGCCCACTGGGTTACCACTGGCTGTAGGAGAACTCACTGAAGTACGCCTAGAAGGTCTCCCATGGGAAGTGGTGTGGGGTTTATGGAACAGCCCCTCGTGGGGGTACGTTCAAGTCCTGAGGACACATGTAGGTCTAAATGGTATAGCATGACGGACATCCCAGGAGGCTGGGAGTGTGAATTTGGATCCAGGCACCCTTATGATAAGAAGGCTTGGGGGAGAGGCATAGGGTTATTTATCTATTTGTTTGGCTGTAGACAAGGCAATAAAAGGTGATCTTTTAGAAAGCTCAGAATAAGGAAACCTGAGTCAGAGACAGCCTCAGCCTCCTTCACTGTTATCTGTGTTGCACTAAACAGAATAATTAATCGCTCTCTCTGGCTTATATAAAATTGCACTCTTGGATGTGACCTCCCTCCCGGGACCCACTCCACCCACCAGTACCTCCCTGACCTCATCTCCCCTCTCCCTTCTCCACCCGGCACTCACTCCTGCAGTGCTGGCCTCCTTGCCCCGTCCCCCACCAGCAGCTCCTTGCAGCTGGGCGCTGGGTGCTCGCTGGCGGCTGAGCTCGCTCTTGCAAAGTTTGGCTCTTGTGTGGTTTCTTGTCTCCTCCCGGGACTCCCCTCCCCTAAACAGCTTTCACCTTACACCTACCTTCCAGCTTTCCCTCTCCTCCACTTCCTGATCCTCCCTCTAAAAATAAGCTCTGTGGTTTGGGAGTTTCCAAACAAACAAACAAAAACCAGCAGAAGGTTGTGGTTTCCGCTGCTTTTCTTTCACTTACCTAGAGTGAGAAACCACCTTTCGCACAAAGACATCGCCGTGCATTGCACACAACTAAGCCAGTGAGCTTAGCACACAGCAGGCATGGTACTTTGGCACGGCCATGGGTGTGTGTCATCTGAGATGGCCCTAGCAGAAGAGGAAGTCCTTGTAATGCCTCTCCTGTCCCCACCCTCCTGAGCTACAGCGATACATGAGCCCTGTGTTATTGGTAAAGAAAATAAAACGCGGGGGTGGCCATTAGAGCAGCTTGTTCATGACATGAGGAACATTGTTCTCCACCAATTTAAGCAACATGGGATTGCTGATGATGAGCACATGAGCACTCTGGGTTGCATTTTCTGTTGCGAAGCAGATAAAATGTTCATCGCAATGCCCAGGAACTAAAATTCTTTTTAGGTGAGACACCTCCATCGACTGTTTGATCAACAGCTGGGTAACTGGGAGAAAGGTCTCAGAAGCAACAACAACAAAATCTAAACATATTAGTATGTATATAAATATATACATATTATATCTCAGGAATATAACTTGTCTGGTATTAAAAACCCATATTCTGGATCTTGGCAGAGTCTCTCCCAGCTGCTTTCTGGCTCTCTGCTTCCAGAGGTGGGCAAATGTGGGAGTCTCAAGGGCTCTACTGGCATGTCAAGGTGCCACCGTGACCATGCTGGGTGTCTGGAGGCTTTCTCACAAGAGGCAAGCAGTGATGGCCTCACTGAACAGACCAAATCCTGCTCCCCTTATTCACACTAGCCCTGAGTGAAGAAAAATTTGGCTGAATATAGTGCTTTGAAGTTACTGTCTGATAATGATTCACTGTCTGGCTGCCCGTTATTAGGTTGCTCCTGCCCTCTCTTGCTTTTCTTTGCAAGTTCCACAGCATTTTAATTTCCTTCTTCCTTTAGCTTTTTGCTGTAGGTCAGTGCCTGGCAGGGATGGATTCAGCTACATAATGGCTGTGCCGGTGCTCCCTTGGTCGGGTCATCAAACCCCTACAGGCATTGCTGCCTGACGTGGGGAGCCGTTCAGTGCTCTGCTCATATGCTTTCCTCTAGGAATCTGCAGCCCAGAGTGTGCTGGAAAATTTGATTGGTATGAACAGGGTTGTGCTAAGTGTGTGTTTGTGTACAGAAATAATTATCCTGGTGCAATGCTCAGTGCTTGCAAGTCAGACTGGTGCTCCTGTGCCTTTTACAATGCTGATCGATCCCTTGCCCAACTTTCATGCCTCTTTGTTTCAATAAACCCAAATACCAGCCCAGAATTATCCATGATGCGAGTTTTCCACATGGATTACAAAGATTTCAAACACAAGCCAGACTGCAGACCCTTAGAGAGAACACGTGCTTCAGGCTGCCTCCCTCGCAGGTTATCCTTTGCTCCTTCTGTTGATGCTCACAGGAAAAAGCGTTTGAACTGGAAGGACCTGTCTGCTTTTTGTGTAAGGGAAAAGGGTAAGAACCGCCCCCCTGTCCTAAAGCATTAGCAGTTGTGTTCCCACCGCAGTGGGCTGGGGGAATAGCAAACCCAAACTTTTCAGACAAGTAATATCTTACATAGCTGTCCTGTAGGCCTAAAGTCCTGGCGGGTTGTTTTCATCTACATCAGTTTGTCTGATAAAATATACCATCTTCATCTCTGCAAAACTTCCTCTCCGGAAAGGTACACCTCATGATTTCCATAATTCCTGTGGATTATGAGATTAATGGAGCCATCCCTGACCTTTGATGTGTGGGAAACCAGCAAGATATTGCAACATCCTCTGTTACGTTCTTGGAGTTCCAGGGGTGAACCTATACAAGCTATATAAGCTATACATCGTCCTCCTTGTATGTATTCCTTCTTTGCAACTCCTGAAGTCACAGAGCTACATGTCTTGGATTTCTTTGCATTTTGCAGTGTGAAGAAAAAACCCAGAAGCCTCCATTCAAGAATCCTGCGTCAGTCCCTTCCTTCACATTCGCATCGGGGTCCATTTTCATTCGCTTCCATGGGAGCTGAGCTGTGCCAGCAACTGAAGCAGCTCTGTGCACTGATAGTTAATGATGAGTATTTACAATGCATGTCACAGTGGGATGTCAAAAGAAAGGAATTAGAGAAAGGCAGAGGAATGATGAGGAGCCAGGCAGGATTTTTTGTTCCTGACACCTAGCACAAGCCTGTGGTTAGCTGGAATTATATTTTCCTTAAAGAATCATTTTCATTGAGATGGGGAAAATACAAGCCATGCTTGTCCCTGAGTTAAATTTTGCCCCTTGGAATTTAAGTAACAGGAATAATCTCAGATGGGTTTGCCAGCATTCAAAACCTTATCGAGCTCTGAACTGTACTGCCTTTACATCCTGCCTGTGAAGATTAAATATATTGAGCTAGAAATCAGTTAATTTTCCACCGAACAGGAACACACCTGAGCATCCATGCCATGCTGATAGCCATGTTGTAACGGAACATCCTGAATCTTCTGTGGCTTTGAGGAGCTCATTTACATACATGATTAAAACAAATTTGTTTTATTTTCTGTGATACATTATTGTCATATTTTAGCCGTTGGGTGTGACGCTGTTTCAGAACAGGCAGCGGTGATAGTTGTATGGCCATAACTGCGTAAGTACAGTACATGGGAAACATAAAATGAAAACGTGAGGTGAACTGGGAAAGAAAAGGGTTAACCATTGAAAGGATTGAGTCAAACAAAATATATCTGTGCAAGATTCTCCCCAAGGAAGTGGCTGAAACCACATCGCTTGGATCATTTAAAATTGGACTGTACAAAGCAATAGAGAAAATTCTGCAGAGAACAATCCTTCACTGGCAGGTGGGATGGTCTCAATGACCTAATAAGTCTTTTCCATCTCTAAGTCTATGAGATGAGTCTATAACTAGTGCAATATGGTTTTGCCCAGAGTTCCCATGTGTTGGTTATGAACAGAGCCAAGCTGCACCAAAGTGTGTCTTGTTTAAGTTAACTATTTATGTGGTTCTTTTGCCCCACGTTGGTTCCTTTTTCAGCAGATTCCCTCCCCAAACAGATGATTCTTTTATATTCTCTTCATTTGTGGTATGTAAAGCATGTTAAGTCACATACTATGTCATATATTTTCTTTAAAATAGAACAAGGGGCGGGGGGGGAAGTCCCTTTCTCTTCCATTTCTGCAAGTGACCCCTGACTCTCATCTTGGGAAGGATTTGGACCACCTGGATCCTTGGCCTGGTTGTTCATCAGGCAGTTCCCAGCATCTCGTCAACCACATGGCAGAGAAATGACCCTTTTTCTACGCCTGTGATGTGGCACCAACCGGAGCCCTGCACGTCTGGTGGGGCACAGTGGTCACCCTGCCCAGGTAGTGTCACGCTGGGGGCTCGGAGCTCAAAGTCCATTTGCTTTTGCTCTCACGTGATTGAGCCTAGCTGGATGAACCTAACATCTGTGTTGTCTCTTCTTTGCACCTAAAAACTCAAATTCAGGAAGGGAAATGTGGGAAAACTGCGTGTGTTCAAATGACAAATTTTGGGCTTGCCAACATACCTACAGGCAGGGGATTCAGCCCTGTCTGGAGTCGGGGGAGCTTTAGGGGCTCTCTGCCTCTACAAGATCTTGTGAAGAAGCCTATGGCCTTGGCCAGCCCTGCCTGGCAGAGGGCCTGCTCCTAATCCCACAGGAGAGCAAGTGCTCCAGACGTTGTATTTGGCTCCAGGCTTTTTTCCCCCTCCACCTCAGAAGTGTATTGGCAGAAGGCAGGCAATGAGTTTGGATGGGCTGCTAGATGATGGGACTGACAGGGTTGCTGCTGCAGAACCTGGGGCTGTGTTCAGCTTTCTGCTGCTGCACGTGCCGGCTCTGGCTGGGGGAGGTTTAGACAGAGGTGGCCAAGCCTGGGACCCTCATGTCCTTCCCTGGCATAGAGACGTTCCACAAGCGACATCGAGAAACTGGTGTTAAGCAGAGAAATTGTGCTAAGCCACGACAAAAGTGGGTGGCTTCCCTGGTGCTCACTGGAAGGGGAGGTAGACATGGAGCTTATCAAACTGCAGTCACTCCTTTCTCCTGGGGGTCTCAGTTGCTTGATGCCTCATCCTGTTCCCAAGCAGATAAAGCAAACTTCTCCTGCTGAGCTAGGTGGCAGTCCTTTGGGAAGAGGGAAGAAGATGTAGCCTTCTTCTGAAGGTCTGACATGTCTGTAATATCTGAACTCCTCTCTGTGTAACGCCGTGCATCTGCTGCTCCTGTCATAGCAAAGGATCGTACCTCACAAGCCTCAGATTTGAAGAAGTTAAGGGTTAGTTTGCTGGTTTTTAAAGGTAACCAAGAACTGATGTCCTTCTCATTTCAGTGAGTAAGAGCTCAGAGCTGCGTGGCAAAGGTCCACCTAAGCCTCTGTGCATACTGTTGGTTAAGGTTTCTCTGAAAGTTTAGAGCCAGCCAAAAGGAAATACTTAAGTGAAATATAAGTCGTGGCACAGGTGCCTAAACATGTTTTAAAAGTTAGCTCTAACTACTGGGTGAGAAGACACCCTAGGTCTCTCTGGTCAAGCAGAGAATGGATATCCATTTTTCCCTGTCTGGGGTTAGGACCAACCAAGCTGCCTGGGCAGGCTGTGGCACAGCGCCCTGAGGAAGGAGGACTGAAATGCAGAGCCTCAGGAGACCTCCTGGAGATGCTGCTCCAGTGTGAGCCTGGAGTCCTCCTTCCTCCTCCTTGCCGCAAGGTGAGAGTAGCTGGGTTAGATCAACAGCAAAGCATGAAGTGCTTAGATGCAACAGGAAATGGGAGCAGAAGATAACCCAAAACCTCCTCAAATTCCCCACTCCTACTCACCCATCTGACTTAAGAAGTAAATCAGGACATAACATGCAGTCGCTTCTTGCCTAGATCTAAGGTCCGGAGAGCTTGTGCGGGGCGGCGAGCCTGTGTGTGGCAATGCAGTGTACTTGCACAGGCATGAAATCCATGTACCCTCCTCACCTGCTGAGTTCAGCGAGGTCGTGGGAGCGCAGCCACGGGGAGGAATTCGCCCCGGCATGATATGTGTCACAGGAGCCCACTTGCTCCTTCCCAGAGACCTGGGTTTCCTCGGTCCCGCACAGGGACCCGGCAGAGCTCGCTGCTGTGAAGGAGATGCTTTCCACGGACACGGTGGTCGCTGGAAGAGGCTGCAACGAGCAACACCAGATACTCCCAGGCTGCCTGCACTGCCTTCATCACTTGCACTATTTATTTCTCCTGTTTGCTCAGACATGGAGCTATTTTCATTTTTATCATCCCAGGCTAGTAAATATCCCTGCTCCTTGCCAGGGCAGCCAGCCTTTCTGCTTGGCCTTTCGCTCATTTGCTATGTGTTTCCATGTCTGGGAATTGAAACCTCATCTTTCACTGCTGAGAGACGCAGCCCAGTGAGTTGCTAGAACTGCATTCTTGTTGCCTGCACCAGCATCTCATCCTACTGTAACCTCTCTGCTACGATGGGCACTCCTAGAAGGGTTTCCACAGAGGTGGGGTGGGTGGGAGGATGCAGGAAGCGAGCGATGAATCAGGCTTGTTCGATGCTCCCCACGCAGGGACACTACTCCCCAGGCACCGGTAATTCATGATTCTCAGAATGATTTAGCAGAAGGTGCCCTGTGGCTCTTCAGGGAAAGAGAAAGTACCCGCGGATGCAGTAACCACACCAGGGCTGGGTTTGGCACCCAGCACAGTACAGTAATGATGTTGATCATCGGCCCTTTGCAATGGCCATGAATATTGGAGAGTGAGCTCGCATGAGGAGGGGTAGCCCAGTAGGACCACTGACAAAGAAGGGGTTGGGCTGTTTGCGGTCAGGGCTTCAAAACTGCTCTGGAGTCACTAATGTAACTCTGCATGCTCCGAGTTCACGTTCTGGGGCAGTACGACAACCCACATCACCTGAGTCCCCAGGGCTGTGAGGACCCCTTCCCCACCAGGGATACTTTCCTACCATGACGTTTTTAACGGATGCTGATGCTGGTGTCTGTTGTGCCCAGCCCTAAGAGAAATCAATCATCCTTATTCTCTTAGGGTCTAGTAAATACACATAGGTACACACGCATAAAGGTGTTGGTGTTACCCAATTGGTCAAACATCTTTGATTTCTACCTGATCCGATGTGGGTGCTGGGGAAAGGGCTGCAGAGAGTCTCTTCATCCTGCCTTGTCCAAAGCCCAGTGCTGGAACAGGGCTTGAGCAGGGAAACTTCTACCCTCTGCTTGTTGATGCTGTTTTTTCAGGTTTTATCTTGGAGACAAAATTTTCCTCCCATCTGGAGGCAGAGCTAAGGGAAAGATTGTAGTGACCGGAGTACGCAAGGCACAAACAGACCCTGCGTCTAGAAACGGGCCAACACTTGGAAGGGGCACGGCAACAGGATGAGGAAATTCTGATTTGTACCAAAATCTCCACCTCCTGCCTCCATACTCCAGCTCACGCCATGATTACAAAAGTCCACAGTTGTGTGAAGTGTCTCCAACGTGAGTCATTCATGGCAGCACTCTGTTGTGCACAGAGCGCACGAGGCACGGGTCTCTCTCCTAGGAAAGCAAATTTCCCTTCACGGCTTTTTAGACCTTTTAAATATTTGTTGTGATTGCGGTACTAATTAAATTCAGCTGTTGCAGGTAATATAACTCCTAACAGCTTTTTTTTTTTTTTTTTTTAAAGTTATTTTCTCCCTTTTAGAGGGCAAGTGAGCAGCACTTAAAGGTATAAGGTCTGTCCACTGGGATGGCTGCTGGCAGAAATGCAGAGCTTTGATTGAACTCTGAAATCATTGCTTTAACCGTGCCAGTTTGCCTTAGCCCTGCACGGAGAGGGATGGCGGCACAGTGCTCTGACGGGAAGGCACAGACCACTACCTGCCTGTATTTTCCCTGCCCACGCTTTGAATCCTGATAGACTGGCCAGTGCTTAAGATGGGAAGTCCATCATCTGAGCTCTTCCCTAGCTTGCTTTGGGTCTTTCTGGACCTCAACACCATAATTTCTTCATATTGCTGAAGCAGGCTGTGCAAAATAGAGGCTTCCCTACCATCTTTGCTCCTTCATAAGGGTTATCCGGCATCTAAACCTTTGGCAACGTGGTTCAGATTTGTGGGCAAATTGTGTGGATGAAAAGTCAGTGTCTTACGAGAAAACTGCATTTTTGTGGTCTTGTTCTGATGCTGTTCTGCGCCGTGTGTGGGGTTCAGGGCTTCCTGGTGCTCACCTTTCAGGTTGTCAAGGAGAATTTCTGCTTGTCAAAAGTGATTTGAAACGCCCTCTCTGTGTGTCCTCCAATGTTTTGAATTTTAAAGAGTAGCCCCGGGGCAGTATATTTAAAACATGATCTCAGAGAAACTGGTTCATTGCATTTGTAAGCCTAAAGAGCAAGCTCAGAATGACAACGATAAATAGACATTAGGGTTCGTGGAGTCACACTGAGGTCAGGCGCCACCCCCCCTTCCCCCCCATCCCATCCCCCATGATTTGGGCCAGTATTGCCTTTCCTAACTCAAAACCAAGCCTGTTTCTTTGTGCTTTACAATGCTCAACCCGTCAACGCTTCTAACATGGGCACCATGGCCGCTGCTGATGCAGGAGGTTAGTGCCAGAGCTTTGAAACCTGCGTACCCCAAACCAGGCACAGGACTATATTTAGCCATCTGTACAAAGCCCCTTGATCTTCAGAAGGCTGGAGCACCTGCATGCCCCATCGCTGCCAGTGGGACCTGCAAGCACTCCCCAGTCTTTGAAAAAATCAAACCACTGCATTAGAGAATAGAGATTGGGATGATAGTGGGTGATTGAGTTATTGCAGCTTAATGAGTTGCTGCTCATCTGCCAAGCCACAGCAACTCTGTGTGTGTGTGCGTGCACGCACGCTCCTATTCATCGCAGCCGTAGGATTTAAACTAAAATAGTTCCTGTGGATTTACACTGGTTTGGCAGCAATCCTGAGGCCAGTTACCAGGCGCTGCTGATAAGTCTTAACCAGCGGAGTTTAGAGCACTTGAGTTTGAAGGTCCCCTCTCGAAGTACAGCAGGGTGTTTTGTGCTCCCAAGAGCAGAATTGGGTGGGGGAGACGGGGAGTGGGTGCAGCTTGTATGTGTATTAGGTGACCTGGCCCTGGCTTATTCTGAGTTTTTGAAGAAAGCCATGAGCTCCCAGAGAGTTAGAGCTCCTCTGGAAATGCAAGGGGAGCTACGGTTGCTTCAGCAAAGTGCCAAACAACCCCAGTAAATGCCACCGTGTAGCGAAGCCCACAGAGACCTCGGGGCTGCCTTCAGGTGCTCCTAGCACTTAGGTTTGCCCTCAGGTTTTTAATAACTGATGAAGAGTGAGAGGCCTTTTGTGAGAGCTGGTCCTGCCTCCTTATTCCAATTTTCCCTCACTATGGCTCTGAGCTTTTGGTTAAAGTCCATCCACTAGTGAAACAGGAAGAAAAAAAAGCCTTCTGGTCTTGCTTTCAGGTCCCTGCAGTGCTTGGCTTTCCAGCACTAGTCTCCTTATTTAACCATCACACAAAGAGTCAGGGAAAGGAGGACCTGTCTGCATAATAAGCCATCATTTTGTCCTATGCTTAAAAGAAGCTTTCTGTGCTCTGAAGAAGCCAAATAACATTTTCCCCCCATAATTTTTTAACTTTGGGCACCTTTGCAAATGACTCTGCTGGCTGGGATGGAGCCCAGGAGTGCCAGAACACCATGGGAAGAGGCTGTTCTGTGATACTGCCAACCTGAGGAGGAGGAGGAGGAAATGCTGGAAATCCCCTAAGCACGCCTGTTTTCTTGAGATTCCCAACTCAATTTTGCAAACTCAGAAGATTTTATATAATTTGGTTTAGTCAGTTCAGAGGTTTAAGGCACTTGGCTACGCATCTGGATTGCATCTTGGGGGTGGGTTATCCAAAAAAGAACTCAGACAGAGCAGTTGGAAAGTCAGTGATTGCTAGCAAAACTGAAGGAAAACAAGAGCGCGGGAAGGGAGTTTTTACTTTGCTACTTGGTGTGCTGGACTCTGGGTTTAAATCCATGATCTGTCTCTGTACGTGTTTGAGCCATCAGGTATGGGAGGAGAGGCAGGGAGTGCGTCAGCTGGCTCGATGTGCTATAAGCCACCATCATCTACTCTGATACCCTGTTTAGTGCCAGTGAAGAAAACGAAAACTCCCTTTCTAATCACTTGCCTGTGTCACCTGAAGGTTAAAAACCACCACCACCAAAACTGATGTGTAATTTCTAAATGTGCAAATAAATCTCCCATCAGATGTGCAAGTGGAACAAGCACAGCTCTGACATGATGGGTTCTGCACAAGCGCCAAAGGGCTTAGTTCAGGCTTCCCAGTCTGCAAATGTTGGCCTTAAAAAGCCCCTAAATGAAATGTTTCAAGTTGAAAAGTCCAAGTCAATTCAAAATAGAAACAAAGAAAGTTAATTTTAAGAGACCTTTAATTTTTAGACCATAAAAGCCAAGAAAGTTGTGTATTGATGAGACAGTGCCTCGAGACAAATGAAACACAGCTCAGCACCCCGCTGCTGGTGTTGACTATCCTTAGGTCTCGTTGTCTTCAAGAGCTGATAGAGATCAGCACCTCCTAGGTCTGAACCTTTAACCATTTGCCATGTTTTGCCTCAAAGGCAGCTGCACTTCAGCGGTGGGTGAAACGATTCCTCTTTGTCTGAAAGGGCAAATTCTTCCCTTTAGATGTTTGTGCTCACCTCCCATTAACTTTGGTATGAGCTGAGCTCATGCTTCCAAGAGCAAAATTTGGCTTATAATTTCTGCATGCTTCAGGATCCTTTGGGTACCATATAAATGTAAGATACTGTGATTCAGTGCTAAAGAGCAGAGAAAATGTAAACCCCCAGGAGACACTGTAAGAGAAAATCATATAGAGCTTTTGTTTAAAACAAAAAAAAGGAGAAAGATTAAGAAAAACCATCAAGATTCATTCCAAAGCTGATTTCGTTGCAAACCAAGGACAAGAGCACACATCCCTTACTTGCGTGATCGCCTCTTTGACTTCGGTGAGTTACGGGCCATTGGATCAGGCCACAGTTTCGAAGGCATTATTGAAAACGTCTTACCTCCTATATTTCCTGTTTTTTAATCAAACTCACTGCGCTGCCAGAGGTGTTTCATTTACCAGGAGAGGGGTCAGCAAGGCAACCCTGAGCAGCAGGAAATAGCAAATGCAGAACAGTTCCTCCATGCTTGGAAGCTCTCCGAGGGCAAACAGCGCTTGGATGCTCGTTATTATCTACCTCTGCTGCACCCCTCACAACCTGGGGCATCCTGCAGGCTCCCACAGGGTGCAAGCAGTGTCAGAGGCTGCTGGGTTTGGGACTTTTGGTTATTGTCTTCTGATTTCACCGACCAGGATTGTGCCAGTGAAAAGCGCTAACAATGCATACATTTTACAATTTTATTTTCTATCTGCTGCCATTTTATAGTTTCTTGGCTTGTTACAACTGTCATAAAATTACTTTATTATATTTTCCCATCTGTTACATTCTTGCCTTTTTACAGGGGGACATTGCATAATGCATATACGCTAATTTAGCTTTAAAATTATTGTATGACTGTTGTTTATGGAAAACGAAGAGTATATTTGCGGAACAACATGTGGCTTCTCTGTAGCACCAAGGAGAACATATGAAGTCAGCAAACACAAATGTCAGCAGATGGACATGGCTGACCCCTCCCCTCCTACCCCAGCTCCTTTGCTTTGATTTGCGGTCTTGTCTATGTCAGTTAGAGCTGTAATTGCCCATTAATTTAGTCATCCACTCTGCATTCCCACTGCCCAGTTGCGGGATCTCTGTCTCCACTGGCGAGGTGCACCGCCTTCGCTGGTGGTGAAGCCATTCAAGCTCAGTGTGCAAACTAAGCCATAGAAGAATTGATTTCACAAAAACATTGGATAGAGGAATAACCAGGTGAGTCTGCTCTCCCTACCTTGCTCTTCTTCTGTTTTCTTTGCTGCTTATGTTCAGTTCAGTCAAAGCCTCTCAGTTTGAATATTTTTTCTTATACCAAATGTCTATCTAGAAGGATGAGCCACCCCCTGATCTCCTGCTCCCACCATGAAAACTGGGCTGCGACACTATGGTCTGGGTAGCAGAAATGTCTGGGGATGGTCTGAGTACACAGCGGGGCTTTAGCAAGGCTTTCTGAAACTCCTCCTCTTGTCTTATCCACCCGAGAGTACTGAGGGAGCTGGCGGAGGAGCTCGCCAAGCCACTCTTCATCATTTATCAGCAGTCCTGGCTAACAGGGGAGGTCCCAGACGACTGCAGGCTTGCCGATGTGACGCCCACCTACAAGAAGAGCTGGAAGGAGGATCCTGGGAACTACAGGCCTGTCAGCCTGACCTCGGTACCGGGGAAGATTATTGAGTGGTTCGTCCTGAGTGAGCTCACTAGGCAAGTGCAGGACAACCAGGGGATCGGGCCCAGCCACCGTGGCTTCATGAAAGGCAGGTCCTGCCTGCCCAACCTGATCTCCTTCTACGACCAGGTGACCCACCCAGTGGATGAGGGAAAGGCTGTGGATG